>BMAO01003948.1:0-23137 GCA_019973975.1 Trichonephila clavata | reverse complement strand
TTCGGGTGTGCGATATTATTAAATGCACGCACAGTCATTCTTAACGTGAGGTAGATAGGATAATATGTACTGTAAATCTTAATAATCTTCAAGTTAAAAGTGTTTTAAGTGCGTGTCAGAAAAAATTACAAAGTAAGCGCATTGTAATGATTATGCTTAAATAACAATATCAACTTTCATACGTCTTTTGCGCTCATTTTCTACTGATGTAAATAAAGATAACACGTGATAAATAGGTATCAATATGTTTTCTGTTTTACGTAAAAATGTTGAAATGTGTAATATTTTTCCCATCAAGAGTTAATAGCATTTTGAACTCATTCTGTTTATTTACCAATTTTGTATTTCTCTTTTTCAAAGGAATTTATCATTCTCTGCGATAACTACATTGAATTAATCTTGTTCAACAAATATTATTTTTGATAAATATTGCAGAGTAAAATTTTAATTTTTACGCATTTATTTCCTCCAGAATTTTGATAAATAAAAAGTCAAAGCTGTCGGAATTTTTGCGCTGTTTGCATAATTTTCTGTTCATTTAGAAACTTAAGATTCTGTTTTCCATCAAACGTCTTTATCAGTTTTCTGATGTTTTAGTTGCGTGTCGCTCTGTTTTTAATTTTTCAGTTCGAGTACTTTTTTTCTTCACTTTCTTTTACCTGATAGGTCATCGGTTCTTAAGCTGTGGTCCGCAGACCCCCGGGGGTCCCCACGTTTTTCTGAGGGGTACGCGAAGGTCTCTCATTTAATTTTAAGATTTCCTTCTTTACAGACTCTGAAAGATCTCGGTGAAAAATTGAAAGATGCACCATCCTCGACTAGATCACATATGACGAACTTATTTTAACTGCAGATGTTCAGAATTATATTGAATTTGAAAACTTGTATCAAGAAGCAATTTTCTAAATTTACGCATTGTGGCTTTTAGATATTGTTATAGGTTTGGATAAACATATTTTCCAAACACATATTTTCTATCATGAACATAATAAAATCAAAATATCGTTCAAAATTACCTAAGATGCATATAAAGCAACCTAGTTTTGTCTGCATCTCCAAGAAATAAGCTAAATATAGATGATTTGGAAAAGAAAAAAAAATTAAACGCGTCTTACAGTAGTCGCATATGATGTGTAACACCTGACATGTTATCGTGGTAAATACGCAATAGTAACTTAAATCCTGAAAAAAAAAATGAATCTGGTGGGATTGGAAAATAATTTTTTATTGCATAAATATATCTTTAACGAAAATTTTATTTAATTAACTCTAGGAGTAATGCAATTTTTTATCAAAAAATAATTATTCTTGTTCAATTTGGGGAAGAGCGGAGATAATAGGCTTATAACTAAAATATGACACATATATTTGTGATTTCAAAGTATTTAAAAATCCTTGAAATACAACGTCAATAACAATGTTAGTTGTCGAAACATTTCGATTTGTGTTCATTTCGAGCTTAAGTTCATCATTCAAAAAAGCTATGAATGGCTCAGTTTCTGGCAAACTGAAGTTAACATTAAAATCACCACTCGAAGGCATCGGAAGCGTGAGTTTTTTTTTTTTTAAAGAGCAGGATCACCTTTGATATATGATAAAAGTACAAAATGCAGGAAATCTTATTTTTATGAACCGTTAGTTCGGAGAAATGTATACAACAACCGAAATCACTGTTCTCAGATTTCATACTCAACGGGCCCTGAGATTTTGACAGTTGAGCGTAAGAATCGCAAGTTTATCCTGGATGAAGTCTAATAAGACTAGTTGGTATATGCGAAGTGGATTTAGAGTCATGAAAATGAAACAGAGTTTTTGAATTCGAATCTTTTGAAATGCTAAATTTAACAATATCAAAAAGGCTGGCAGCTTGATGGCTATTAGAGTTGGACCCCGATGCGAGGGTAGCGAAGAGACACAATGAAGCGCTCTGATTGATCAAATCAAATAGCACACGTTTCCCCGACTTCCTGTTACACATTTGCGTCTCTTTTCACGAAATCACTCCAACAAATATCCAGCAACCGAGAGGAAAGATGTTACACATCAAAAACTACGAATTCAAAATCCACACTAAACAAGTACTGACTGTTTAATAATTATCTAGAATTTAATGTTTCAAATTATTTATTTTTATTTTTTATATTTAACCTAACTGATTGAACTTGTAAAAAGTTTATGAACAATAAAACCTAGGTCTGCACTTTTGTCATTTTTAAATAACTACATAGACTTGCATAAAAAAAATGTGCTATTTGAGTACAAATCCTTTAATAAGCCTATAAGTAAAATGTTTTCACGTTTTCGGAGAAGTTGGAACTGGACGTTTACTTTTCTATCAGATAGTGGTATCTTCCCAATAGGTTAGTAATATATCGATGTACGGGAAGTCAGGGAGGGGTGCTCAAAGTCTTAATCCACAATAAATTAATTTCTTGCTTTGTGATTTCCAAATCCATTTGTGATAGGTTATCTAAGCCCTCCTTTTGCCTGTTTCTTGCTTTCCTCTTGCTATTCCTTTTCATTTTTTTTTTCAAAAAATAATTTGACTTTCCTCGACCATTTGCTGGATCTCATCATTTGGCCAAGGTTCCCTCCCCTCCCCTTTCTTCTCCTTTTTAGAATGACTGGTTTGCATTCCTCTCTGTTGTTTCATTGCCTTGGGGTGCAAAGCTTTTGGAGAGGGGAGGTTATTGGATATGGTGCTCCTCTTTGGCAACCCTGCGTCTTTTGGTCGTCTTCAGGATCCCACTCTGCTGCCGCTCATGAACCGGCATTATTGCTCTTTCCAAATATAACAAACAAACAAAATGTCTGGACCTCCACTATCTTTTTCTTGCACTTTCCTCCCTCCCCTTTCTCGAATTCCCTTTTAGGAGGGGTTTCTCCGCTTCTCTTATTACTTTTGTCATGTCTTTCCTGTCTCATTAGTTAGACAGCGTCCGTGTATGTGTTTGTGTTTTTTTTGTTTTTTTGTTTTTTGTATTTGCAATGTTATACAAAATTGTAAGTTTTCCATCTGTATTTCCCCCCTTTTCTCAAGAATTTTGTGGGGTGGGTCCCTCCTTCGGGACCACTTTGTACACTTTTTTGTTTACCTTAATAAGTTACATCTCGGAGGGTCGATTCACAGCTCGAAACCCTTTGGGTGGGCTTGATTCTCCCGAGTAGTAAGTAAGTAAAGTCTTAGGGGTCCACTGTGTAAGGGTGGTATATAAAAGGGGCCACGGCAATCGAACTTTAGAAACCGCTGTGATAGGTTATTTTTAGTTCATCAGTGATTTTCTAGATAACTGCTTACAATAGAGAATATTTCAACTAACAATACTTGTTCCTGTTTCTATTTAATACTCAGATCATCGTCTGTAAAAATTGTAGCAGTTTTCTAGATCTTATTGGTTGGTGGCGTCCAAAAATCGTTATTCCACCCAAGACCCTTTTTGGGTTGGAGGAGGGGGTACATTAAGATCCGTCTCAGTCTCTCGCATGTCCTAGAGTTGATGTCTAGTTAATGATGTACTGGTTAGGTGTCGTCAACGCCTACTGATTGAGAATCAATGTTGCGTAATCCGTCGTCTGGAACTTGTGTAATTTAAGAGAAATCAATAAATTTTTTTTAAGATCGTGTAACTTAAACTGTCTTTCACAAGTACTTTCAACATATATAAATATGTTTTTAGAAATAATTGAAATTTAAAGCATTATATTAAAATGATTTTTAATGTTCACAATTTTTTTTTTTATAAAATAAAGAAGAAATAATGTTTTTATTGACTTCAATCGATATGTAAAATGTTTTTCTTTAAAAAATTCCATTTGTCCACTGATCGTTTTAGATTTAAAACAAGATTTTAAATTAGCAAATATTGCATGACTCTTCAATCTGTATATATCTATATAAAGTATATACATTCGGGACACGTCTCCTATAGATGTAGAACCGAGTTCTCCATTTGGACTAATAAATCATAAATCAATTTTCAGCGTTATTCTCCCATTCAGACCTATTTTAAGAATCCTACTTGAAACATAAAAATTCATTTTATGTATTTTTAATTATTGAACATAATGTGAAAAGTACATAATAGGAACTCTTTTGTAAGCAGTGCATTAGCTCCGGGAATTTCTTCGATCCTACTAATATAGTCCCCCCCCCCTTCCTTATATACTATTTTTAGTTGTTCTGTAAATGTATTCATAAAATTATCATTATATGAATAAAATCTTTATTTTTTTATTAATAACACTAAACGATAGTTTTACTTACTAATCCAACTTCAAAGCTTTATGATGTTGCCTCCCCCCTCCCCCAATCTGTATATCTATGTATTATAAAAGCAACTCACTCTCATTCACTCACTAATCACGAAATCTCTGAGGAACTATTAGACCTACAGACTTGAAATTTGGTAAGCATATTTATTTTGTTGAGTAGTTTATTTTGTTTGGCGAAAATCGACTCAGGAGGGAGGCTTATGTGAATGTTAAAGATAAATTATACTTCTGTCGTAAAAATCTAAGTCCTGTCCTAAAGAATGTTCTTCAATACAATCAAAATCTTAATGCTACGACTTTTGATATAAATAAGTTAAACACAGTATACAAGGTAGGGTCAAAAAGTTATCGGAATAGGTAATTTACAGATTATTAAAAAATAGGTCAATGATTTAATCTTATTGGCCATCAAAATGCTTTCCTCCTACATCTACACACTTGTTCCAGCGTTCATATAACTGTTCAAAACACTCCTGGAATTCATTTTTTTAGAGGTCCTTCAGTTGCTTCGTCGCATTTTGGATCACCTCATCTGAATCCACAAAACGATGCCCCTTCAATTTCCTTTTCAGCCTTGGAAATAGGTAAAAATCCTGTGGTGTTGGAATCGTTACCTTATGCTTTCAACATCTCAGAAGGTGATTTCTCGAGCAAAACACAGAAGGTGATATTTGCCCGCTGCTCGAAAGACGACATTTCAAAATCCGACTAATGAAAAATTCTCAATGTCAGAAATGATCTGTAGTTAACGCGAACAATACAAGATATGAATTCCAGATAGCTATGTGTTCTTAGTGCTGTTAACCCTCAAACAGATATTTCCTCTCCAACGAATACCTGCGTGCAGGGACGTCTTAAGGCATGGGCCAACTGGGCCCCGGCTACAATGGGGGCAGCATCTCGTTCTCGACTCAGCTTTAACAAGATCATAATTCGAATAATTTCAACGGTCAAATGCTATTTCCGGTTATTTTCGCCGAAAAACTGGAAATTTGGGACGATATATCAACTGGCTACATGTGATGACCGTCGTCCACGTACAGGTCAGACTATCACCATACACCATCATAACTCATTTAGTAAAAAGGCAGTCTGACGAGCCGGTTTGCGCGATTCAAGTCTTGCTGCACATTTGTTTGGGTTATTGTTTGTACGAGTATTTGACAACGAATGCTATGTACACTGTACTTTTAAGGGTCATAAGTGGGGCTTACATTTGTGTGAGGGCCCAGGGCCTCAAGAAGTCTTAAGATGTCCCTGCCTGCGTGAATGTAGGGGACCTTCCAGGAACTTTCTGACTCTAGTAGTATAGTCATACTATATCATAACTAACCCAGTGAAGCGAGCGTGTAACAGCTAGTCACTTATGAGATTAAATTAATATTTTTACAAATCTAGATGTGTTTTTATTTCTAAAAATTTCTGTATTTAGCATAGATTGTTCAAATCGAGACAGACCTAAAGACCGTCCTTTAGAATTTGTATTAACTTTTTGCTTGGGATCAAAGCTACATTCTTACAGGTACATTCTAAAATGTGCATTTGCGTGACTTGTGAGTTAATTTCCCTCTTAGTCACCCGGGAAATCATATGCGTTGGGTCGATTAGTGTCAACATTGTTGGAATATTTTCTGACCGTTCAACTCGCGAGGTTTTTACAGCTGCTGACTGGTGGATTCTTACTGCACTAGAGTTTTAAAGAAATTGAAAGTGTGTGTTAGCTACTGAATTTTGAATAAAAGATTTTTTTTAATTGTCAATGTTTGAGATGGAAATGAAGGGATGGAATTTGAGAGGAAAAAACATATATTATTTTTTTTTTATAGTTTATGGTATCCAATTAATTGCTTGCGACATTTTTTTTAAAAAAAGGATATATTGGGATTTCTTTTGTGGTTTTTAGATTTGTTTAGTATAATTTAAGAAAAATATGCTAAAATTAAGAAGATAAAAAAAATTACTTCTAAAATGGGAAAAAATGGGTAAAAATTTACAAAGAATAACATAAACGCTGCTCATTCTGTATCAAAAGTTTATGAACACATTTTCAATTCTGATGTGTTGCTGTGTTATTCGTTTATGAAATGACCTTCAAGATAAGAGATTTTAATTTTTTTACAAAAACTAGAGCAATTTATCTTAATTATTATATGAAATTGCTTAAATACAGTGATTATATTAACATAAGTGGCTGTAAATTTTGTTATAAAACAGTGATTGATAAATCTGAAGGTCAAAATACTTCTATTATACAGATAATACACAAAAAATTTCAGGAAATTATTTTCAAAACTTTTTGTGCTATCGCTGTTTGCGTTTGATCATTTAAAAAAAAATATTTCGAGTAAAACGCGTTTTAAAGTATGACATCTTGCTTAAAGTAGTGGCATCTGCTTTTACTAAAACACTTGCAGTTTTTGTTCTAGTGAACGGAAAATAATAAACGTGGTATTTTTATAAAACTTATAAGGATGGTCTATAAAGTAAAATCATAAAAAAATTGTGGCAAAATTCACAATTTTAGGGTAGTCCGGTACCTCTTAAAATAATTTTCAGAATATACCATACTTGATAAATATACATTGTAACGATACAACATAGTATCCAATAACGGTTTGGATGAAACTTTTGCCATACAAATATTCTATTTGGTGGGATGTATTATATTGCTTTATGTATGTAAAGGTATTATATTACAGATATATTGTATATATTTTTATGCATACAAATATAATATTGCAATCTGTCAAAAAATAAAAAAAAAAACGTCTAACGAAAAAATTATTTTACATTTTTCAAAATTATTTTATTTGAATCGGAGCCCTTAACAATCTAAAAATTTCGTCAAGTATAATGTTTTAAGTCCTAACCTTTGTTGGATAGGTTTTTAATGGAAAAATGGGAAATATTTCGTTGTCCCGAAAATGCATAGTTTTCCTATTTTTATGGAGAATTTTTTTTTTTTTTAGTTCACAACTAGTAGATAAAATTATATTGATTGATACTTTCACTCAAAGTTAGTGGTATTTCTGATTTGTTCATATTTAACTGATTAGCTATTAGAGAACATGCGTGGAGGTAATTTTTTTTTCTTTTCGTAAATTACTGTAATCCTTCGTGAAACGAATAATATGGATCCAAACTAGTTATGCTAGAATGGCTATTCTACGTCATAGCGTGGGCTTGGGTTAAAAATGGTATAAATTGCCTTTCGTTCAGTAAAGACACGTAGTTTTTGGTACAACCCTCTTGTGATTTGTGGGGAAATTTTAAATTTAGACCGAGTGTTCTTGATTATTCATGCACAAAATTCAAATATGAGGTTGTGTTACCGTAATGTTTTATCAATAAAATTTTTGTACATAGAAATGCGATTTTTCAAAAAATGTAGCAGGATAGTTCATGAAATACAAAAATTATTTTACTTACAATATAATATTTTATTCTTTAAATAGACTTGTCATTAACATAGACTCTATTATGAGATTAAACTGTGAAAATATGTCATAGTGTTAATATGATTTGTCTGTTTATATTAATAAAAGAAAAAAAAATGCATTATTTCACACCTCTTAAATCTAACATGAACAATGTTTAAAAAAATTGAAATAAATATAAAATTGCTAATCTAATGTTTATTACGTTACTCAACCTCTTTTATGTGCACGATCGAGTTAATTCGCTCGCGCTAAACTGGTCAAACTGTGCACGAACGAGATCATTCGTGCGGAGTTGTATTTTGTGCTGCTGTAATTTTCACACTCGGATATAAGCGATCTTCGTCTCCACTCGTGAGACTGACTGCGGTTTGTCATCGTGATTTCGTAAATTTAGATAAATATTATGAAACAGTATTCTTTTATTTTCTAGAGATCATCATTTGGAACGCATATATATTGTATAAAAAATTAAGGGAGGGGATTTAGATTTCAGAAGCAAATTAGTAGAAAGACTTATACAAAGTTATAGTGTTACAAATCTAAAAAAAAAATCGGATAGGGACAGAAATCTTCTGAAATTCTACGACTAACAGAACGCCATATTTCCTAGTTTTGTTTCCTCCTCCCCCCACCTATATCAAAAAGAGAAGCTCCCACAAGATGTGAGTTTCGTAAGTGGGAATTGAGAGAGAAATGAGTTGAGCTGCACGAGTAGTTGCATGTGTAATAATTGCAGTGTTGAGCTAGTTGCTGCACCTTGCTTCCAACTATCAAAATTTTATTTATTTTTTTAAAAAAAATAAATATTACTATTATTATTTCTGTTGAAATTGTATAGATAAATATTTTTACTGATAAGTGTTTTTTTTTTCTTTCGAAACAGCTATTCGAAAAGAAAGATAAAAGTCGATGTCCGTGCAAGATTGCAATATTCAGCTCTTATCTGCATTGTGGATCAGCATACAGAATTAAAATAAAATTTTGATTTATTTTATTTATTTTTATTTTTGGCCAAAGTTAAACAGAAAGAAAATTAAAAAAAAAAAAAAAAAGTGTGCGTTAAGGGGTTAATATTGCACGACGTTGAAATAATTTTATATTGCTTATTAACATTTAATTAGGATGATAATCGCGTTTAACTCTGACAAGTATATTTTTTTTTTGTTGACGTCTACTATTGTTTTAGTTATTTGATTTGTTTAAAATTTCAATTTTTCATCTAGTTGTGTTACCCATTTTAATTATAAAACTATGTTTATCCAAGCAAAGGAGAACCTTCGTACTCGAATCTTCGATAAATAACTACCTCGAAGCATTCGATAAATTAATTATTGAATTCCCTTCCTTTTAGATAAATTGCATTTCTCGTTGCTTGCTGTCATTTTGCAGTGAAAGTTAAATTTAATATATTGAGTAACGTTTAAGAACATTACGTCCTGATTTTGTTGGTTTTTTTGGACTGCTTTATATTGTGGTTAGCCCTCAGGTTTGGAAATATCGGCATTTTCTTAAGTAGCTAAATATAGGGCAGCTTGTGTACAAAAAGCAGTCGGAACTTAGATGTCTGGCAAGCTTCAGATTTTGGCAGTTTCTCAATAAAAGGGTAAAGTATGTGCTGTATAGAGAAATAGTTACATACTTTGGTTAATGTGTTCTTTTATTTAGTTGGTGGGATGGTGTCTTTCTTTATTTACATATAAAAAATTATTGTTAAGACTTACAGAATAGTATTTTCGATTTATAAGTGTTTACCGTTTTTGAAACTTCTAGATTTTTTTTTTTTATTTCTTTGCTATTAGAGTATGAATTATAGAAGTAACCCTACGAGGGGGCGCGAGCATATTGAAAAGTCGAAAACAAAAGATTATTATTAAAAAAATTGTTAATTTACTGAAAGTCAATAAAATACATTCTGTCATAATGAAAATAAAATACACATATATACTCATGTAATACACTTATGAATATATGAGTATTGCGCAATGTATTTTATAATTAATTTAACAATACTAAGTTAAGAACAAATTTAATAACTACCAGTGACTCCATGAGCTTGTTATGCATAAAAATATATACAAAAAATAACACTTATCTTGTGATAATTTGCACAGTTTATATTTAATCCTTCAAATGTCGATTATAAATTACGCGATTCGCTCCCCCATGCCACCGTTTAACTCGTAGATGAGCGTATGTGGTGTATTGGGGGTGGAAAAGGAATAACTAAGTAAATCCTCTGAAATAAGTAAATCCCTCACAAACACTGTCAAGGCCCTCTTATTGCATTCCAAATCCTTCAAAATAATTGTATGGATAGCGGTGCACAGAAAAGATCGTACTTCGGAAAGATGTGTATTAAAATTAACGCTTTTTGTTGAACTAGACGTTTATATACGCTGGTGGCACTTAAGTGTTGTAGCTTTAGCGTGAAAGTATATTATTATAGAATTCAATATATTGTTATTGCATGGAGGGGTGGGTGGATAGAAATTATGATTGAATATTGAGTCACAAATATTGAAAATTGGAGAAGCACTGGTGCAATACCTGTTATTCCATTAAGTTTCTAAATGCCAAATCCAAAAAAAAGAAGAAAAAAAGAGTATTTTCTCTGCTTCTGTATTCAAAGGACTACCATCTGTGATCCACTCATTATCTGCTTCGGAGCATTTTTTTTTCTTTTATGTGACTATCACGCCACGAGAAAGACTCGTTACTCTTATCTTGTCGACACACTTTTTAAATTCAGAAAAGGGATGATTTCTTGGATTTTTTTTTTTTTTTAGAACCGTGTTAAGAACAATAAACTAGATTACTGAAGTAATACAATTTTTCATTTATTAAAATAAATTTCCGGACGCGAGAAGTATCAGAAAAGGCCATTTGTATAAGGGGGGGGGATATCGAAATTAGTTGACGCAATGCACATAATGCTGTCTTCAATGTAGTGTCAGTTAGTACATTAATAATCGATTCGTTACTTTTTACTTGTTTTCGTTTTAAAAAAAGTAATCTCCATACCAAAACGCACCAATTTTTTTTAACAAAAAGTTGAATATATATATATATATATATTATTTTTATATTTTCTCAATTTTTCAAATTGCATTCACGCGTCCAATGTTTTAAAATTGCTCTGTATGAATAGAAGTTTTGTAATAGTTTATATTAAGTTTAATTTTAATTTTATTTACAATAATGCGATTATATCATATTTCCCTCCACCTTTTCTTTTACATTGGTGATGAGAATTATGGAAATAGTCGATACATAGAGATATACGATAAAGAACATAAAACCCGGATAGTTTTCTAGCTGAAAAGCTATTTTATATATGCATAATGTCTCAAAAAAAATCTTCGAGAGCTCTAGATAAATGTTTTTTGAATAGAGATTCAAATATCTAACAGATTTAAGCAGTATATGCATATTCGAAAGTATTTCTAATTAAAAACGGAACAGTTTATTCAGATTCAACAAAATTTGTGTGAAGAATTTTTGGAAGAATTAAACATTTCCTTTCCCTGTTTTGAATTTTTCAAAAAAGTATAAAAATGTTACAATTTAAAATTAGAACAGTAACAATTTTAGACGACAATTACTCGCCTTTCTCTTCTAGATTATGTTAGAATATGTATAATCGTGTGTATGAGCGTGTTTTTAATTAAGCTTTAGGATAATCAGCGAACTGCGTGAGTTGAATTCTAATCTAGAATGTTTCCAATAAAACTAAGAAATTATGATGCAGTTATGAATCCCATACGCTCTCGTGACCATGTAATTAAAATTTGAGCACGTTTAATCTTCAAGTAAAGGCTTTGCGAAATTATTTACACTTAAATGGTTTAACTATTAATAACTCGAAAAATGTAAACACCGTAACTTGCTTTATGTTGCATTGTAATAAATTTCATTTAATGCTTTGATAAATTTGTATTGTGAACAAATAATTTGTTGGTCATGTGACTTCCTTGAGGAAAGACATGTATGCGCTTTGTATTCTCCAATACGATGGTTTTTTCCCGTGCGAGCTCATGTGGCCCTAGAAGCTTAGTGGTTATGGTCGCTGGTTCGAGTCCTGGTGCCACCTAAGACCCGCCGTGTAGAGGGGGTCGGCACACTAATCTGTCGAAACTGTGTCCTCCCGTTGGTGTGGTAGTAGTACCAGCTCAGGTATTGTCCTCGTCATTTGACCGAGGTTCAAAATTACGAAGCCCGTTGCCAACATCCCTCTTGTTGTTTTATAGTGCGACATCTCACTCTGAGCGAGGTCATTGCTGTTGGTTTGGGTAGTCATAATGTAAAAGTTTTTAGGTTTATAGATTTGAAGTTTCCCACACTTATTTTAATATATTAGCCATACAATGATATTTTCTATTTCACGTATTTCGATAAAAGTTCTTTGAATGTAACAGTGTTTTTGTGCTTCTGTAACCAATTGTTTTTAGAATGTTACAAAAAAAGTTTATAGTTATAAATATTATTTTTTTTTTCAATTTTATTCTCTGAATTGCATTTAAAAACCTGTTATCTTTAAAAATAATGGACAAAATTATTGTGAAAAACAATTTTCTTTTTGTACTTGATTTTTTTTCAGAGCAAGAAACATTAACATTACTAAGATTTTAGAATATGAAAAAATAAGAGGTTTTTATTTTTTGAATTAAACGTCGAAAAGTTGTACTTATTACAATAATTTCTGAATGACTTAAAAACAGCTTGGTTATCACAATAAAAAAATTACATTTAATTTCACTTTTTCATAAAATATTAAATTATGAATCATCAAATCTAATATATTACAAAAATATGTATTTATTCTTAATTTATCTCCCTATTAATAATAACATGGCATTTTTTTTCCTTTGAAAAAACTATTAACTTTTATTTTTCTTCTTTTCTTTATCTAACTTTTTTAATGACTAAAAAAATATTGACTCCTACGTTTACTTGTTGGCGCCTGGTTTCTTGAACGGTTTGTGTGAAGCATCGTTTCGTAAGTTCTGCTTTTTACGTGTATTGTGAAGACATTAGTATATTATGAGATGGAATCTATTATTCATTTGCTAAGGGAAAAGATATTACTTCTAGATGAAGTCGGAATGACATGTTGTGAACTTCGTTAAGTAATCATTTCTCACTATCTCATTCATCATCGAGATCTGGACATTTTCGACCATAAAGAGTAGAAGGTGTTCATTATGTGAGTGTTGATTAAATGGATCTTTGATGACGGCTCTTCTTTAGGGATAAAAATGTATACCTGTTGTTTTTAATTCGCTTAGGGAAGTTGAATGCAGTTTTTTTTGTTCTTTCTAAATTAATTTTTTTTTGTTCGTTAATCTTTTGGCTGAAATTATGGTTTTGAAAGTTATACAGTGAAATACGTTTAACGCGAAAACGCCGAAGACGAAATATCGATTAACACGAAATAATACAACGGCGTGACAAAATACTATGTTATCATGCATTTTTTCCCTCTTAGCACGAAACGAAAATTGCTTTACATGAAAAGATTCCCCTTTTCGGGAATGAACAAATTACGGAAAACTCCAGACACTTAATGAAATGTTTGAGAAAGTTTCTGTATTTTTAGACTGTATTGTCGAAAGAATTCGTTCCAGTAGATGATTACGATAAGGTGTGTACAGCCCCAATTATGGCAGACAAAGACATTTTGAGTTGATCAAAGCTAAAAAAAATATCATTGATTCACATTGGCGTAGCGTACAGCCCCGCATCGCGGCGGAGGTAGGGGGGGGGCAGTGATCTAGAAAGCCCAAAACCTATGGATTTGCTATCCGTTGTAAGATTCTTGGGACCCAAATCTGTCTTTCCAGGGGAGGGGGTCCTAATATTCTCCGTTACGCCACTGCTGATGCAGATTCCGGCGACGAAAATGAAGTGAATATGTCAGCTCCTGTTCCCAGGTCATCCAAAATGAGAATAGAATCATCCGAATGTTATTCCGAATCATCATCCGACTTACGCGATTTTCAAATCTCGTCAAGTCGTCTTTTATTTGAGCGCTACATTACTCGATTACTCATTCACTGCTTCCTGTTTAGCTAATGCTAATGTTCTGACATATGCGAAATCGAGGCGTAGCCTTAAAAATTTCTTTTAATTTACCATAATATAATCAAGAACCGCTAGATTCCCACAACCAAGGGCTAACACTTGATGATCTCATAGAAATGCAAGAGCAAGACATTAAACTTAAGTTTTTAGACCCAGTTTAATCAGAAGATCGAATGACTGTTGGGAATTTGACAGAAGGCCCCAGTTTAATCGTAAAAGTATAAGAAATTTCGGAGAATGTAGTCTCCAACGAAGAAGTCTCTTCGTTGAGACTATTCAGAAAAATTCAGACTTCGTTGAGACTAATTCAGAGAAATAGTATCTTGTTCTGTATTTTTCTACAGAACAAGAGAATAAAAGAAATTACTAACGTGCTGAAAGAAAATTTTGCAAGAGAAAAAAAAAAATCTTTAAGTTGGCAGACTATTTTTTGTTAGATTTTATGAAACCTTCTACATCAAAATAACTTCGGTTTGAGATTTTGAGTTTGTGTTATATGGTTTTATTAAACATTTTTTTTCTCAAAATTATTATTTTCTTTCGTCTCCGGCCTTAACTAAAAATAATATTTACATGTATTTATATGCGAAATAATACTTCGACTTATGCGGTTATCACTCAGTCCCATCTATCGCGGAAGTTCGGTGTATTACTGTAATTCCATATACAGTAGAACGTCGTTTATCCGAACTTTTATTATCCGGAGCGTCAAATATCCGGACCAGTTTTTTTTGTCAACTATATGTACTGTATAAGAATACCTTTTCGTCCAATCGGTCCCAGGATTTCAAGAATTCGATGAAGATGTAGAAACCTGGATAGCATGCGATGCAGATGACTGTGGATTTCAAATGCTAAAGGATGACTAGATTGCGACTTTCGTGCAAGAAGAATCCGTTCTGTCGACGATGATACGGATGAAGACGAGGCCAACAACAGCAACTAAATTAGCTAGGGCTACTGACGCGTTTCTGCCTTAGAGACAGCTATGGAGTGGTACGAACAACACAATCAGAGTACTGTCCTACTCAACTACTGCTGCTGAAGAGAATCAGAGACCTTGCAATGAAAAAACGAAGGTGTACAATGGTGATAAGTGATTATTTTCTCCAATCACGGTAAAGTTGCGATATTTTGCACCTATTTTGCTTTTTCTTCAAGCACGTTTCCCGCATGTGATGATTTTCAATATTCTTATAGTGTGCGGTTTCATATACTGCATGGATGACATTCTGTTTTCGGTTATCCGAAAATCGTGTATCCGAACGGTGTTCGGTCCCAATTGATTCGGATAAACGACGTTTTACTGTATACATACATTGGTGTACACAGCATCTTGATTAAGATTTAAATTTGGCTTACTTAAAAATGGGTGGCAAAAAATGAAAGAGTAACCAATGCCAATTTTATATAAAGGGAGATGGCTACGTATTTGGTCAATTAATTCCCCAACTTTTATATGTCAGAACAACCAAAGTAAGTGTTTAAACGGGATCCCTAATCAACGGTTTAAACTTAAAACGGTTTCCCATATCAATTTAAAAATAGCAAAGCGTGTTTTGTTTTAACCCCGTAACTGTGAATAACAACTTACCGAAGCATGAAAATTTATTTTTGTAGTTTTATAATAAATTACAATAGTTTTATTACTATAATAAAACTATTGTAATTTGTGAGATTGTCTTAATTTGTTTCATTTCGAACGCTATTATTGGTGAAAAAATATTAGTTTATTTCCAATGTGAATACACGTATTTTAACGTGGGCCAAGTTCTGACATAAATTACTTTTTTCGTTCTTCAGCGGTTTGATTTCATTTCAAAAACCGTAAAATATTTTCAATAATTTTCTTCAACTGAAACATACAACATCGGGAAAGATAGAAGACATCGATCTTTATCGATAATTACTAAAGGCGGTTTTACTCGTCGAATTCCCATCAACGCTCGTAACATTAACACATGCGTATTTTCTCCCGTGTCAATTTGATTGTTTACAGTTGTAAATTGAAACCATACAAGCGTGCCCATTGAGAGATATCGATTGCTTCGTAAGAGTAACAAGCAAGAGCGTAATCTCATTATTTATTGTGTTGAGAAGTTGCTTCTCGCAGTTTGGCACAAATACGCGGCAATTTTGATTCATGAACATCATAGGTTCTGAACCTTTTTTGAACTGGCGCCCCCTTTTCTTGTAAATATTTCGATACCGCCCCCTCCCACTCTAGACAAACAAGAGTGTACATAATACATGGTGAAAACAAAAGTTAATTTTTAAAAAAATATTCATTCTATTACAAAAAGAATAAATTTTTTAATTTCATTTTTTTCTAAAGCCCCAATTTTTTCCCCTTGTGAATCTAAAATATCTATTGTCACAAATATATTTAAATGTGTAATATTATATATTTTAGTCATAGGTAGGATACACTGTTGGAATTGAGAAACGCTACTGGATTTCTTCTTATTTAAAAGAGTGAAATAAAAGTTTTAGCTTTTCCTGTTATAAAGACAGGCAGGGGTTTTGATGATACGAAGTAATTCATTATATAAACTATTGCTTTCAAAATAAATATAAATTGACAGTTTCAGCCTTTAAAGAATCATGTTAATACCTGGTTAACATATCTAATTATGTTTCTTAGATAATATACGTAATGGAATGCAGATGACGAAACATTTTTCCTACTGCTCACAGACAAAGACAACACGTGCACTACAGAAATTAAAATGCATGTATTATTTTCATTTTCAATATTTGAATGTAGGGTCTGCCGAATGATGTGAAATGTTAATCTTTATAAGTTATTTTCAATCCACTTCCCGAAACTTACAAGAAATTTCGTGAATTTTCGTAAACAATGTGATGATATAGAAATGATTGTAAATACATACAATCAAAACGTAAGGCAAACAGTATCTAAAGTTTTACTTTTGTTGAGTACATAATCAGCGGTATTTTTTTTTAGTTTTTTTTTGGGGGGGGGCGAGGGGGGGGGGGTAATCTGCTCAAGTCCCTCCGTGCCATCTCAACGCCCCCTAATTTTCTCTGGGTCTTTTACTGCCCCCCTGAAAGCCTCAAACGCCCACGTTGAGAACCTATGATGTACATACTAGTGTATTAATTTCATGTATGAGAGAAGTACAATAATACCCCGAACTTACGTGGGACCGATCGTTAACCCCGTAAGTCGAATTCGAGTAAGTCGGGGTATAATTTCGCATATAAATATAAATTATTTTTAGTTGGGGCCGGAGACGAAAGAAAATAACTAGTTGGAAAAAAATGTTTAATAAATTCTTAGCTAACACAAATACAAAATCGCAAACTGAAGTTGTTTTGATGTAGAAGATTTCATGAAATCTTGCAAGTAGTCTGTCGGCTCAAAATTTTTTTTTAATTCCTTATTTTTTAAAAAAATATGCTCTTCGTTGGAGTATGCATTATGTAAAATTTGCAACCCCTTTTCAACTAAACCGAGGCCTGTCAGTCATTCAATCTTGTGACTGAACTGGGTTTACAGACAAATTCTTCGACGTCTTGCTCTTGCTCATGTATTTCTATGTGTTCATCAATTGTCAGCTCCTGATTATTGGAATCCAGCAATTTTTGAACGTCATCACTATCCACTTCTGAATTTATTTGCCTGGTAAAATCTACAACTTCTTCAATCGAATTACCAATTTTATCAGGCTCTAGCAGTGACTCCGTCTGAGTTTTATTGATGAAGGGGAGGGGGACGAATTGACGAGATTTGACAATCGCGTAACTCCGAATTTGTATAAGTCGGGGTAGCTTGAATCGAGGTATTACTATAAACACAATTATTTGTAAGTAAAATTGGAAATCTCTCTTTTTAGTAAAGAACGTTTTGAAATTAAAAAATTCATATTTTATAAATTAATATCATTTGAAAATTGTAATTGCTACTTAACTAATGTCTGCTATTTTTAGTCTTAATATCATGAAATGCTTTTCTGTTTGTGTTTCTTTAATGTACTGCATTTGCAGTCACTCTGGGACACATTATGGGCATGTCTGGTTTGAATGTGGGATGTGTCTCAGCTTAAAAAAAAAAGATATTGGCAATTTGTAAACTCCTGATTCTTTCGAATTTTGATTCTTATCAGCTGATTGCATAATGTACACCGGTGTTTAAAAGTCAAGAAACATATTTTCGCGGATTTTAAAAAGAATTACTGAACCATTTTTAGTGTAAATTGTTCTGCACAACAAAGGAGTGATGCTTTTTGAAATTGACTAGATTTGACCTCTTTTATATTTTATGCAAATTAAGAAAACTGATTAGACAGGTACTTCAAGACGGGACTCTGTGTAATTTTAATTCTGCTCTTGTTTCTCTGAAGGCTTACGATTATTTTTTAAACTTTGACAAACAATGGCACAAACTCAATGTCTTGATGATTGATTAAGATGGAGAGCAGTTGGGAGTTTGGAGGGAGGCCAGCCCCAAGCAGAGTTGCAAGATGACTCAATGTGTCCAGAAATGGAATATTTCCAGATTATGGAACCAACTCAAGGAGACCACAACAAGACCAAGAAGACCAGTACCAGTTACAGAATGACTAATTGCCAACACAAACCAAGATTACTGCTAATTGCTTTTAACTACAAAGTGTAATAAGGAGGAGGACTGCTACTCAACTGGCATATGAGTTTTCATTGCTTCTAGTATCTCAGTCTCGTAGTATACTGTTTACCGAAGTCGTAATGAGGCAGGATTTAATGTCAGAAGACCAATGGTCTGCAACCTACTCACTCCAGGTCCTAGGAGAGCTTGCTTATTACATTGCACAGCATATTATATAGACACGGGGCAGTGGGCTTATGTTCGCTTCACTGATGAGTTGAGATTCAGTCTGAGCACTGATTTTGGACGTGTTCAGATGGGGAGGACCAGGTACTCTATCTCTCCAACACCGTGAAAATGACACTATAGAGGTAGTGGTGTTATGGTCTTGGTCTACCTGACGTTGAATGGCCGTACAGAAGTATATGCCTTTCAGTGGGACAACTTGCTGTTCTGAAGTTTAGGGATGATCTAAAGAGTCGTGTGCGTGAACGGTTACGCTTGTCCACTAAGGGCTCGACCATTCGACGAATATCTCGAGTTGGAGGATATTCAGAGGATGGAGTGGCCAGATCTCCTGACCTGATGGTAGAATAGTTACAGCTCTTGGTAGAATAATTACAGCTTGCCAACCCCTGCCTTGGTGGTGGGGTGGGATTTAAAACTGCATGCTAGTAAAGCGAGTTCGTTGTGAGAGCTCGCATTACTATCAGGGGTGTATCATGCCTCATATGTGCTTAAGTGCTATTTTGCCGCATCACCGGCTATCATGCTTTAAGTAGCTCTTGCGCCTTAAAATTCTACATTTAAACTCAAAATCATGATCATGAGCGAGCATCATTAATTTTTATTACCTTTTTAGTACTTAAATATTTTCGTTCCAAATTTCATTTGAATTGGTTCGTCAATTTTTTTGAAAAATCTGCCAAAATGTGTTTGTTTTTTAACTTTTGCGCACTAATGTATTAACAAGGATGCTGTTTTTCAAAGAATGAACAAACGAATCTATTTAATCAAAAATATTTATAATTTGTAAACACCTGATTTTTTTTTTTTTTTGATATTTAATTCTTTTGAGCTGATTGCATACTATATTTGCAGGAATATTGTTTAAAGTATGAGTAAACGCATGCATAGTTAAGTTTTCGAATTACAGGCACTGATCTTGATCGTGATACCTCCACCACATGTGTATTAACTTAGTTTTGTTAGTTGCAAATTTATTTTAGAAATAAATTATTTGTTTTAAAAAAGATGAATGTACGTACTGTAAAATGCTTTGAACGCGAAAACGCTTAAGGCGAAATATTGGTTAACACGAAATAATACAACGGTACCCGACAATCTACTATGCATTTTCATACATTTTTTTTTCTCTTAAGACGGAAAGATTTCCCTTCTGGGAATGAATAAAATACGGAAAACACCAGTTGTGCAGGCGAGGTTTAAGAGGGCTGTGAAATGAAAGAGAGGTGCTTTCACGTGTTCCGTTGAAAGGAGACTAACTTGGCTTTAAAATACTCTCGGAATAGCCTGTAACACTAGCCAATTTTGTTTATCTAAGCTACTGTAACCTTCTCCACACAAAAATATCTCATCTCGCATCAGTTGACTTTGAAATTCGGTGGCGAGTATATCGCAGTGAGTTTGGTTGGCTTTTTTTTTCTATTTTAGAAGAGTTTTTTTACTAGCACAATGGCAAAGAGCTCAGAGAAAGCAAAATGCTATTTCTTTTAGTGAAGATAGAGCTCTTAAAGTGGAAGAAATGAAAACTGTAAAGATTTTAGTGTTGCTAAATTTTGTATTAAATTTCATGTGTAAAGTTATTTTGAATGTGTGTGTTTTTATTTCATTGATTTTTGTTAAATGCATGCATACATATTTATGTAATTAACTTAATTTTGTGAAATATATATATATATATTTGTTTTTTCCCAATACCTTTTAACACGCAAAAAAAAAAAACAACTTCAGTCTCCTCAGTTTCGTGTTAAACGATTTTCACCGTACATATTAAAGTATCTAACCCTCATTTTGTCTTTATTTCTAAGTAATAAAACATTCTCCTTGTCATTTTTCGCTTTGTAACCATGCTTTAATATTTAATGAATGATATCGAATGGGATAAATATAAATACATGGCATTATTCATATTCCTTTTCCTGTTAATCATGCTATTGCGTATTGTATTTATGTGCATATATATATATTTAGTCTTATCCTACTTTGAAGTAATGCCAACTGCTGCGCGATGACTGTGCTTGTTCTTGCCTATGCAGAAGTAGAATAAGTTCCGTATTTTACTAAATTGTGTAAAAATTCCCTAAGAACGTAGATGTTTTTTTATCAATAACTTTGGCCTAACTTTTTTTTTTATCAATAACTCACTTAACTTGGCCTATATTTGTACTTTTAAAGAAATGTTTCCAAAAAAATATACTACAATTGTTATTTATTTTTGTTGTCTTCTATATAATTCACAGTTTTTTTCCCCCTCGTCTTTTTTCGATTTTTTGATATTTACATTGAAAATCTTGTTAGAGGCTTTTTCTATGTTTAATGTAAAATCTGTTAAAACGTGAAATTGTTTTATTATTCGAAAGTTTTCTTCTTGGATTAGTTAAAGAAATACAGACAAAAATCGTCTGCTTTTTTCGAATTTCATAACATTTGTAGGCAGGCATGAAAACAGTTTTTTTTTTTTAAAACAATATTTTTTTGAATCAAAGACAATTCTTTAGCTTTTTAAAAATAATTCTATTATGTGAATAAATTTTATATACATAATATAAAAATATTAATAAAATTGGAACTTTTTTCTAAATTTATAAAAAACGATTTAATGCTTGCGTTTTAAATAGTTATTCTCTCGAAATATTTTTTATGTTTAGTATGTTGGAAGCATTTTGTACCATCTAATTATCACACTTGTTTTTATTCTCTTCTTTTTAATTTATAAAAGTACACTATCTTGTAGCAATATTCTATTTTATTCTCTTCTTTTTAATTAATAAAAGTACACTATCTTGTAGCAATATTCTAGTATTAATATGAATGACGGGAAAAAATATCCTTTTAGGCAAAATTGGAATTTCATAGCCATTCGTACTGGGGATTTTTATTATGATACTTTAATAATTTTAATTATTCATCTCACAATTGTTTTTAATTCTTTATTGCACTACGCTAAATTGCTTGTAGGAGGACGTGTTTGTGAGTCATATTCCATGAAGTTTATTGCATGGCTCGCTAAATTGTGCCTAGGGAACAAAGTTTCGCAAAAACTGGAAGTCAAAGGCATTTTACATTATTTCTGACATTATTTAAAAAATTATGCTTTTTTATTATTTATGCACTGAATATAATATATTTTTTAATTCACTAATTTTGATGGCATTGAAAAGATTAAAAAAGTTCATTGATTGTATTTTGCTATGTTGTAAAATTTTAACGTTCCATTTTTTTATTTCTACATTGGGGAATTTAGGGAAAGCTTAATAATTGAAATAATTGCCGTTTTTTCTTAGAAATTTAGAAACTGATCCATTTTTTTCGGATGTTGAAAATGTAATTATTTCAAATAACATTCTAATTGAGATTATCTTATGTGAATTAGCACTTTCTAGAGCAAATAGGAGGAAAATCTCGTAATTAAGAAATGAGACTCATTTGTGAGAATCAATACATATTGGAAAAGTTATCAAATAAGGATATGAGAATTGTTTGAAAGAAGCGATAATAAATAAAATGCAAAAGTTATAAAAATTTCAGTTGGAGGAAAATTCAAATTAGGGAGAAACTTAATCCATAAGGCGTTTATTGTTGAGTGGGAGGAAGGTAAAGCGCAACTATTAAACTCCGATGAAATAGATATATTAAGTTTTGCGCCTAATTGTGTGTGTATGTGAAATATTACTTTTTAATTCAAGATCATCTTAAAATTAGGAATACTTGGATATATATATTATATATATATATATATATATATATATATTTTCTATTGTAGACTTTTGAAATCAGTAAGATTTATCGATCGTATTGTACGTGTTTTTTACAATAAAATTTAAATTGAATGAATCTTGTTTTCCTTTTTACTGGAACACAAATTTTTATGGTTTTAATTTACATCGGGGCACTCTGAAACAAGACGACCAGGTCGAAACCTGAGCTGGAATCCAACTCTCCAAACTTTCGCATCATGCCATTGTGAGTACTTTGAGTCTCGAAAGATTTAACGTGCATCAGCCTTTTTACATGGCTGATTTTTAGTGGCATCAGTACTCAAACGGACGCCTTTACAACACCGGACATGATTTTGTGAACATGGCCAGCATGGTGTTAAAAAAAGTTTATAGTTATAAATAATGGAAAGTAAACAGTTTTAATTTTGATATATCTTACGTCAGTTAATATTTTAATATGTATCATTATTTTTTCTCTTCAAAATGTAAATTTATAAAAAATTAGTAAAATTTCGAATTTTTTTCTTGCAAAAACCCAAAGCAATTTTATGGGAATGTGGAAATTAAAATGTAGGGGAAAAAACTGTTTTATAATGATTTAGTAAAATATTGTTTTATTTGATTAAAATGTATGTTTTTATAAATATTTCTTTTTTTCTTGCAGCTGTTGTATTTAGGTTTAATTTTATGCATTTGTGTACCTGTTGTGCCTACTAGTAAATCCTTTACTCTCCGGTGAGTATTCTTCATATGCTGTGTGTTTACTTATACTTAGTTTTCCAATTATTATT
>BMAO01003947.1:0-20913 GCA_019973975.1 Trichonephila clavata | reverse complement strand
TCGACTCTGCACTGCGAGAAACGATATTCAAAACTGAGAGCAAACAGCTCACACACACACTTTTGAGTACTTCACATTCTCAAAATAGCTCCGATGCACGCTTACTCAGATTTGAGAATCGCATATTCTCATATTGAGACACAAGTGCATTCTCATTTTTGAACCTGTTACGGGATCAAATTTTTGAGAATGAAAGATCGATATGAGTATATAATGCACTCGTATTTGAATCTGTTAATGTATCAAATATGAGTTTAAAACAATAAAATGAGTATGTATAGCATTTATTTTCTGTACTGTTGTATCTAATATGAATTTTTAACAGAAAAATATTTATTAACCCAAATCTTAAGGGATTTAAAAATGTGATACCCGAGTTGTAAATTTTCACTTTCTACATCTTACGTATTATTTTATCTTCATTTCATGAAATTTTTACACTTAACTTCGAAATCAAAATTCATTTTACATTTATTGTGTGTAACAAAAAGGTACTCGCATATTATCGCGAAAGTGCCTAAGTTAAAGATAACTCGCTAAATTGGCAGTAACGATTTCGCATGTGTCCTACGCGCTGAATTAGCAACCATGTACTTCGTTTTATATAATGTCGCCAATACGGTGGCGACAAAACGCAAGTATCAACAAAAATATTACTTTTCAAAAAAAAAAAATGCAACTATTATTTGATCACAAACTACATGTCTTCGAACTTATACCGCAAATATAAATCTTTGAAAACTGCAAAAATAAATTCGATGTTATCGTTTAACAAATGTGTATGCATTTTGAACTAGTTCCAGAAGCAATTTGATTCATTATTTATATTTATGTTTCTCTAGAAGCATTATATTGTTTCCTTAAAATCATATACAAGCAGAAAATTAACTTTTATTTAAAAAAATTCAGCCCTTCAATAATAAGTTATTAGAAATATCTAGGAAACATTATGATAAATAACAGATTTTTCTAAGTAAAAATTTCAAAACAATGCCAGAAAGAAATAGCTTTTTACATATTATGCAACCTGAAGAAAAAAAACCTTTTGACTAAAGTAACACTCATTAGGCCCAGGTGTGTAAGTACTCTTTATATCAATTGTTTTGTTTAAATAGAAACCTATCCACATGGAAATAAAGAAAATGCATTGCTATATTACAAATTAAGCTCGTTTTTTGCTAAAGCAACTGATTTTACACTTTCCTATCACCAAAGAAAGCAAATATAATAGTTTTTAAGTTAATGTTTTTTTTAATTAAAATACTTAAAAATTTTAGTCCTTAGAAGAATGTAAAAACAACTCTAACAGTACATTTTTGCATTAACAAAACATTTAGTTTTTAACCTACTGGAAAGAGCTTTAGAGAAGTTTTCAGCACCCATTCAGAAGAAAAAATAACATCATAAGGACCAATAGAATCATAATTTAGCAATTTTACTTGGTGTACAGAATTTTATTTTCAATACCTTTTTTCAATTATTCACTGTTAACAAGAAAAATAAAACAAACCAAAATCATATTGTTGAAATATTTATTCTGGAAATTGTACACATACATATATACATTACAAAAATTTACAAGAATATAAGTGAAATTTTTGAAACATGTTTTCTAAAATAACTTATTTTTTTATATATATTGATTTTTTTTATAAACAGTGTCTAATCTATATTATAGTCAATTCCATCCTTATTTGTACAGAACAGCTGTTTAATATAATATACATTGAATTATCATTTTAAATATAGGTTCTAGTGTATAAAAGTACATAAATAAACAGCTTTTTTTTTTAATCAAATCATGTCTTTGAGTTATGAAATGTGAGTGAAAATGCCTTTCAAACAGTGTTGTTTCAAATAAATTACATGTTAGGATATGTGAGTCATCTAAATTATTTACTGAAGAATTTATAAATAGCTGGTTCTGAGAGGAATTTTGAAATTTTCCTCATTAGAGTAAAATTTTTACAAATGTTGTTCATAATTATATAGTTTTCTAAATGGCTATCTACAAAATTTAGCATAACACATGTAGTGTTATGCTACGCCCATATGAGTATTTAGAACATGACGATAAAGTCTACAAAATGTGAAACCAATGGTCTTTGGCAGAAAGTGCAAAATGTATGAAATTCATAGATTAATTTTTATCCACAAAAACATATACATATAAAAAAAAGAGAAAAATTCTGAACTATGTGCAAAATTTAAAATAAATTATGAGTGGAAATATTAAAAATGAAGATTAATGCTAACAAGCAGAAATGAAATTAATGCAAATTAAAAATAAAGCATTCATAATTTAGAAACAAGATAAAAGGTTTAAAAAATACAATTTTATAAATATTACACATGAAGGATAAAACAACAGTTCAAAAAATATCACACATTGGAACAATATATATATATACAGGAACTAATTTGTTATCAGTACACTACACATTAAATATCTTTTAGAAGTGGTTTTGAAATCGCTGCAAATAAAATTTTGCCATCCGATAGTTTTCAATCAATGATGACAGTCTCCCACTACGAACTCAAAATGAAAATAATTTAAAAGAATGGCTTATTCCTGGCAAAAAAGGAATTACATTAAAAAGCAAAAATGTAAGTAATTTTTTATAGAAAACAAATTAGAAAAATATGAGTGCCAGGATTTAAAGAAATAGAACACAAGGTATTTAGAAATGCCAAGAAAAGAAGCAGAAAGAAATTGAAACCGGAAAAATAATAACTGCGTATAAAAGTGTGGGGTGCTCAATATTGTTATAATTTCTTACTAGTTCTATTCCAAAATGCAGAGTTAGTGTAAAAATGTAGTACAAAGGCCCCCACGCTTTTACCACAATGACATTCTCTCGTTAATCATTTTATTCTTATATTGAGATTTTAGTTCGATAAAAGAGTGTTTTTTAAAACTATATTTTAAATTTTTGGGTCTTCATGTGTGTCAGACTACTGATTTCAGCACTTAGGTATTATCACAACAAATGCCAAATCTAATAATAACTTGCCTAGTTGGCAACCCCCATTGGTACTTGTGTCTTATTGCAACCTATTGGTGACATTATATGAAATTAAGCCCTTGGTTGCCAATTCAGCATGTACCACACATAGGAAATCAGGGTGGCCAACTCAGCGAGTTATTTAGAATTGGCGATAATATGCAAGTATCCTCCAATTTCCTGTGAGTTGTATGTGCTGAATTGGCAAACAGGTGTTTCATTTCATATATGTCGCCAGTTGGTTGCGATAATACATAAGTACCAAGATTTCTTATGTTTTTCCCACTTGTGTACAACATACCTGCAAATAGGAGTTTTTGTACCCAAGCCGTATTAATTTTTGGTACTTACATATTTTTGCAACCATATTGTCGAAATTATATGTAATAAACACATGGTTGTCAATCTGGCGCATACGACTCATGCAAAATCAGGGTCACCAACTTAACAAGTTATCTTGAACATTGTCATTGTTGTGGTAATATGCATTGTAAAATTTGGCGTATGATGTACACTTTTAACACAAAAAATAAGATTGAATTTAACGTGTGCATGTTACATGCCAGGTATAAAAATGAAAGCTTTAAAAAAACGTGAGCATAGGAAAAAAATTAGATTTCTACATAGATTGAAAAATGTTGTTCATTTAAAAGAAATGGCGTTCCTTATGAACTTGAAAGGTTGCACTTCTAGATGTATACTATTTTTTACTAAAGCTTAGAATAAATGACTTTCAAACTTTAAGAGCATGGCTCACATATATCTCAGGTTTCTTCATGAAAAAGGGGGTGCACATTATACAGCAAATAAACATAGAAATTAAAAATTGCTTCTTGAAAGTATAAGTGCGTGTTACAAGATGGTATGCATGATATGCCAGATTTTACGGTAAGAATATAATTTTTCTCTACCTTTCTTTAATGAGAAAAAGTATAAAATATATTTATATTGGCTTAAATACAAAGAATCTGATATATATACTTCATTAATTTTCATCCAAATAAACAAAACACTATAGTCACAATAAAGGTATTCTGGAAATAGCCATTTTAAAGTTCAATATGAAAATAAAACTAAAATTATTCCATTGTTGCACAAAGGAATACTTAAATTATTATTTGCCTAAAAGCAAGTGCCCAAAAAATCAAACAATATGACTTATTATAAATCAAGTAAATTTCATTAAGATATGTGACTACCCAAAATTCGCAGTTTTGGTGAAAATTTTCAAAATTACTTTTGTGTTTTTATTTTATAGCCAATACATTTCAGATTCCATAAAACACTCTATTTTTGTTTCTACGATATCTAGAAGCAAATTTATAGCATAATTAGTAAACTGGAATTGGAGTTAACAAAACCAGATGCTGATCCCTACATAAAATATTTTTAAGATATTGAATTTAAATTTTTAGAACATGTTTTATTTAGTTGTATCTGTGTTATGAATCAAAATCTAATCTCTGTGTATATACAGTGGACTCAAAAAGTGTTCGTACACTTGCAATTTCATATAAGATTTATTGTTTCCGACTAATAAAAATTAATATTTTGGAATTGTAATTTTTTTATATCTGCAACTTGTTCTTGGCGGAATGACATAATAATTTTTTTTAAAAATAGTATAACTATTATTTTTGAAAATTAATAATCAAAAAGCTACTGAAAAATTACGCCACTAAAGTCTTCGTACACTTAACAAAAATCTCAACATAGCTTTATATATATATATATAAATATTGTGGTGTATTTCTTTCTTAATTTAGAACTTAGTAGGATATCTTTTAGTGTCCACAACAACTTTTAAATGTCTTGTCTTAAATGTCTTTAAATTTAATCAGTTTTTTGTAATTTCTGCATCGATTTACCTCCATGCTTCAGTGATTATTGTTTTTACTTCCCATTATGTGTTTATATGTCATGTTTTCTTTTTACTTTAAATCTAGTTCTTCCCAAATATGCTCTGCTGGGCTAAATAAATTGATTGAGGAGGTGTTTTCAAAATTTTGGGTACAGTTTTAGAGACACCAGCAGTGTACATTGAGAGCAGTTCGCCTGGCGTCATTATCCTGTTAAAAAATGAAGTCGTCTAAAATATCCAAATTTTGAGAGGATAATTTAAAATTTCTCTTTAAAATATTTAAATAGAGCTCATGATTCTAAATACCATAAAAAAATACCAAATTACCTAATCCTGAAGCCTATTTACACCCACCCTCCCCTGCAAGAACACCTCTGTGTTAAAGCATGGAGTTGAAGGAGCTCTTGTTCCACATAAATTCACGGAATTAAATGCCTCATTTTTTCCTTTAAAACTATTATATGCCCATCAGAACCAAAATGTTGAATTTTCTGTCATCCCAATCACTTTCCTGACAATTTTGAATTTTCTGAAACTTAGTCACAAGAATCTAGTAGGATGAATGAACCATGGAAGTGGAAGTGTTCTTGTATGGGGGCGTAAATCAGCTACAGAATTAGGTAATTTTTGATGGTATTGAGAATCATGAGCTCTAGTTAAATATTTTAAAGATAAATTTTAAATTGTCTGTCCAAAATTTGATATTGAATATGACTTCATTTTTTAACAGGATAATGATGCTCTCAATGTACACCGCTGGTGTTTTTATAACTGCCCCAAAATTTTGTGAAAACACCTCCTCAATCAATTTATTTAGCCCAGCAGAGCATATTTGGGGAGAACTAGATTTAAAATAAAAAGAAAACATGACATATAAACACATAATGGGAAGTAAAAACAATAATCATAGAAGCATGGAGGTAAATCGATGCAGAAATTACAAAAAACTGATTAAATCTATACCAAGATGTTTAAAAGTTGTTGTGGACACTAAAAGATATCCTACTAAGTTCTAAATTAAGAAAGAAATACAATATTTAAAGCTCTGTTGAGATTTTTGTTAAGTGTACGAATACTTTTGTGGCGTAATTTTTCAGTAGCTTTTTGATTATTAATTTTTAAAAATAATAGTTATACTATTTTAAAAAAAATAATTATGTCATTCTATTAAGAACAAGTTGCAGATATCATAAAAAAATTACAATTTCTATACATTAATTTTTATTAGTCGAAATCATTAAATTTTATAGGAAACTGCAAGTGTTCGAACACTTTTGGGGTTCACTGTATTAATGTACTTCATTGCGTTTAAATGAAAAAAAATCACTAATTTTTTAAAAAATCGAGTTTTTGCATAAAATTTGGCATATTTAAAAAACTTTTAATTCCTAATACATATAAAGATGTTCCATTATTTATGTGCTGTGTAAATATTATTTGAATACATTCATTAGAATTTTGTGTAAAAGATCCTCATTGCTATTTTTCATGAAAATTTTACTAAACTCAACAATTTTTATAATCTATAAAACTCTCCAGAAAACAGCAAAAGGGTTAAAAAATTAGTTAAACATGAAGCTAAAGAGTTTGAGCTATAAATATGGTGAGTTTAAGAAATGTACAACGAGTAGAATATTTTTCATATTGTATTTAAATCTTTAAAAGCATTGTCTGAGAAACTATGTTTTTTGGCTTCACAGTAAAGTTCACAAATGGATTTCTTTTTAAGATATTGAATTGAAATTTTCAGAAAATTTTTATTTGTATTATAGACTATAATCTCTATGTATGTATTTATGCATTTTATTGCACATACAATTTGTAAGAAAAAAACATTTTTTAAAAAAATTGACAAATTTCAAAAAATATTATTAATTTTATCGCTCTAGGCACAGATAATGTTGTTATTTTTGTGCAGTTTTAATATTATTTGAATATATTAATTAGAATTTTCAATACAAGGTTTACTGTAACTGCAATTTTTCACTAAAAATTCCCAATCTATCCAAAATAATTTAAAATTTTGTGGAATTGTATTTTAATTCCTGACTGAAGTGTAATATAGGGGAGGGGGGGCCTTTCGATTTGGCGATTTTTCTTTGGATTTTTATATAGATATTATGGTGAGATGAATTCATTCTGGCTTCGGGAAACCTATCGCTAAGTGAAGTAGCTTGGCGATCGATTTTGGTCACCAAACAAATTTGACATCGACAAGGCCCCCCCCCCCTATACTACACTTTAACCTTAATTCCTAGTTCTATGCACATCCTTTTTAAAGAAAAAAGTGTTTTTTTAGTTGAAAATGTGTTTCAATAAAATGCTCCGAAGGTAGCCACATACCTTAAATTTGTTTTTTTAAGTAATCCGTCAAAAAAAAAAAGTTTCACATTTTTTCGCTAAATTCCTATAAAAGCCTTATATTAAAAACAAGGCACATACTTTTTTTAAACAAAATAGGTGAAAACTTTAATTCTAAAGTCAAGAAAAAGACTGTTTTGACTTAAAGTCATAACAAAATCAAAACAATATAGTACTCATGTGTTCGTCCGCGGGTAGCGTGGTAGAAAGGAAAAATAGTTCGGAAGATTTATGAGAACTAAATTTGTTGTTGGACCCCTATCTTTAAAATATGTAGCCAGTATATTAAAAAAACTTCTTTAATCCTGAATATCTTTTTTAATTTGTTTGATAGTGTTAATTAACCATTTTTGAAATTTTGAGTACATGTAATGTTTCATATTCGAAAAGGCAGGCGTTCAAATCTGATATAAACAAACTCATTTCAGAATGAGTAAGTCCATGTGCTCAGTTTTGAGTATTTCTTTTTTCTCCGTGTGTCTTAATAAGATCATGATCTGACAGTTTTAATGTGGTCAAATATTATTCCCGTACATATTCACCGAAAAAAAAACAGGGAATTTTAAACTACATGTCAACTAACAAAAGTGGTAGCCATTCTCCGTGCCTAGGCCTAGGCTTAATACCATAAACAATCATTCAACTCATTTAGTCGAGAAGCGGCCTTCAGTCGAGTCGGTTTATGCCTAGGTTTTTGAGATTTGTGAGTCGTGCACATTTATTTGTTTCAAATTATCGTTTAAACGAATATTTGACAATGCATGCTATATACAATCTGCTTTTAAAGATATCAGGCAGGGTCTACTTTTTCATAGGGGCCTTCAAAGAATCTTCTTTGAGCCCAGGGCCTCAAAGAGTCTTAAGACGTCCTTGGTAAGACCACATTAGGATATTTATTAGGGTCACAGGTTTTATAAAAAAAGCCCAGAAAACTTTTTTTAAAAATATTTATTTTTGAAAGTTTTTACTTAATATACATTGGAATTTCCTTGCACATACAATAGAAAGGATAACAATGATATCAGTAATATTAAAGTAATATCAGAAAGCAACTTCTTGGTGGATCTCTCCCTTCCCCTTCCCAATAATGATAAATTAAAGGGGAAAGAGGTTTGTAAATCATGTGACAAAAATGATATAGTCTGACAATAGTTAAAAAGAATTGTCTGTAATATGATTGTTTTTACTGTTAGGATTTTTGATTAAATATAAATTAGTTTCATATGCAAGTCAATATCTAAAAATACCTTTTACGTAATATTCACTTCAAACTGTTCAGAACTTTAAAAGAAATTTCCCTTCAAGCGTAAAATGTATCCTTGTAAAATACTGATCATCAAATATAGGTGCGAAATAGAGCAGAAAAAAGCCTTGTCCTCGAAAAGAATTTTTTCTTTCTCTATTAAATGCAGTATATATAAAACAAAAACGATACTGAAAAAATCACATTCCAATTTCTCTAGGATAATTTTTTTTCTCTTCTTTTTTTATTTTTCGAATTGTTAATAATTTCTAGAAATGAGCTTTCATAAAAAAAATAATCCATGTATATGTACACATATATATGCAAAATTTCGGGCTTGATTTAAGCCATTTTGATATTAATATATTATTTCTGGTTGTTGTCGTGGCAAATTGAAGAGGAAACATCTTGTTAATTAATAAAAAATTCACATTTATTTATTTAAAAATCACTCACAACATCAACAGCAATGGTATACCATTGTTGTATGTTATGTATACATAACATACAAAGACAAGATCACAACGCTTTACAGTTTTGGTCAACCGGAAACTGTTAGACTCACATGATTTCTATTAATAACTTCTGTGATTGGCCAGAATACGCGGATGATGAAAGATTGCATCATCTTGTTTTAAAAATGCTACCGTTTCAAATTTTCGGGAAATAAAGCTGTGGTTATTTCCTGTTAGAAGGATAAAATAAAAATGAATTATCACGCGAAGTCTTGGAGGGCTCAAGACCGTTATGACTTAAATTCTCACGAGATAAAATTTAAGGGAATTTCCACACACACACACATATTTAATTTGTTTTCTAAGAGAGAAACGGACACGTGTTAAGTATCACATTTGGCGGTCACTTATAGGCCATATGTTTTTCAAGTACACTTCTTATTGAAGAGGTATATTTGAAAGTAAAGCATGACATACCAAGTAATAAAAACTAATGGTCGGGGCGGAAAAGTTCTGTTTAGGGCCATGTGTTTTTCATTCCCGAACGGGATAATAAATTTAATACTTGAAGATGTAACGGAAAAATAAAAGTTAAAAGTGGTCCAGGGATTTAATTTTAGATCTATTTTAATTATCCTTACATATATATATATATAAATAGAATCTTGTTTACTTGATTACTTATTCATAAATAATTGTTAAGGAGTGATAGTGAATCATAATGATTAGTTAATAAATTAAAGCTTGTCTGTTTTTTAGTTGATCATACGTATAAAATACTAGTATTTCTTATATTATACGCGTACAGCAGTGGTCTTCAAACTTTTTCAACTCACGGAACCCCTATAACTTGTAGGTGTTCTCGTAGAATCTCTAGAACTAGGAAATGTTTTCACGTGGAACCCATTCGACATACATACTTAGAACAATAGTTATAGGTATTTCACGCAAAGGCAATTTAAAAATATTGCATTTATTATTAAAAATTCTAATTAATTTTTAAAAATAATTTGTTTATTAATAATATTAATTTGTAATCCAAGCGTCGCCTATTTATGCATTATATTTAGTGACTGGGATAGTGAATATTAACGTTGCACTGTTTAGCTACACGAGGGCTTTTGGCGACGGACCAACCGCGTAATTTTGAACCATGGCCAAGTGACGTGGACGACACCTGAGCTGGCACCCCCTCTCCTAACTACCACATCAACAGTAGGACGTTTGAACTCTCGATAGATTTAATGTGCATCGCTTCCCTACACGGCGGGTGAGTGGTACTGGGCTCGAACCATGATCCGATACCTTGACCACTTGGCTACCGCGGCCTCAGTGACGGGAATAAATGCTTGCTTCTTTTCAGACAAACTGTCGAAGTTGAAGTCTATTCAAATTAAATGCAATCGCATTTCATTTTCTGAGTTTAATTTGTTTTTATACTTTGCTTTTGTAGCCATACTCCATTGAGAAATATACACAATAAACACAATGTTATTTGTTGTTGTTTCAAATCCCCTTGGAGCAGAAAAGTCTACATCAAGTCCATTTGATCTTTCCGCATAAGCATGTCACAAACCAGGTCTTGATCTTCAAACAACTGTCCTAGGGAAATGCCCCAGCAGTCCTGAAAACACAATATTCTGAATGTGAGAGAAATACTGTGTATTCTGCATGAGTTTGCAACATAAAATTTATCAGCTGTTCTTGTATAAATTTAGATTTTAACATCGAATCTGTTGATATTATGATAAGTTGTTTCCTCTCCTTCCTTATAGGTGTTTTTTCCACAAATGTAAAAAGTGCATTTTCCATTAGGAAACTATTTAGTTTTGCAAGAAATTGTGCTAACTAATGAGTATAAATTTATCTCGTGGAACCCGAAATACTAAACAAAGAATATTTACAATCTAGTAAGAAGTATGTATATAATGATAAAACGTTTTAATATTCTTTTTATTATGTTATAATACAAGTTTAAAAAGTGCTGCGAAATAAAGTTATGTTTATAAATAAAATTTTCAGCTTTAATGAATAGGATAAGCTTTAGATACTAGTAATTATATAAACTTCATAGAGAATGTGGATCCATTTTGCATACATATTTTTAAGTTTTTAAAAAAATTTTTTATTGTGACTCGTGGAGCCCCTGGGCATGCCTTGTTAAGTCCCTGGGTATGCCTTGTAGAACCTCAAGGTGCCGTGGAACACAGTTTGAAGACAACTGGCGTACAGCAACTTATATGCATAGACAGAGGCAAGAAAAGCAGTGTGGATGGAGAAACTTTACTTAGTTACTAATGTTCATAAAAGTATTCTATATTAAGATTTTATAATAAAAATAATAAATTTAAAAAATCTTTTTATTAAGGTAAATACCGAAATTATGAAACACTATCAAGAAAATAAACTATTACTTTAAAACTTATCAATCTTCAGATTCTTTGAACATCCTTCTAAATCGGTTATCTATGTCCTTAAAAAGCTGCGACCTCCGCAATGGTATCTGGCATCTTTCCCGATGTCGCTTTTGGAGGAGCCTCAACCGTAGAATACGAAGAAGAAAAAAAATTATGATCGCGATGGCAACTTTTATTTTTATTTTTTCTTGTTTTGAAGGCGGCCGATTCTGCCAATTTCGCTTGCTTGACCTTCGAAATGGGGGGAACAGGTGTGTGATCTTATCGGGGAGACCAAACGACAGTTTGAAAGCATCGTACTTGAGATGAAGCAGGTGGATATGAGCAGAGCATGGACAAGGAGCTTATTCTACATAAAGTTTTCAGATGGTTTGATATAACGGTCGCGTTTTCGCTAGGAACTTTTTTTTTTGAAAGAAACATGAATAAAACATTTTTTATAGATTGTATACAATTAATTAATATTTTTGTTTGATCTATTGATCGAATTAATTGTTGTTAACAATTTGAACTTTTAAATTAATGTCACGTTTCTTAAATATTTTGCAATGATTTGAAAATTATTATGTAAGGAATACCACTCATAAGTAATGGCAATTTACAAGTTAGAAATATTTGATGCGATTTCATTCTTAGCTATGCTTAGAAAGAAAACCATATAAAAAAAAAGTTTGAGGATCGTGCAATAAAAATAACAAATGTCACAAACTTTTTTTAAAAAAAATTGGTAGAATTTAACAATGTTTTTGTTAATTTGTCGAATCTAAATGAAAACAACATATCAGTGGTATATAGGTAAAAAGAATGCATATTTATTACAAGAACGAGACTTATTTGTGAGATAGAAATTTGTTCAAGTTAAATTTTAATCTGACTGTGTTCAAAACATTTCGTGTATGCGATTTTTCAAAATCATTTTCCCATGTAAAGAAATAAAAATAACATTCGCCGTAGATGAGTTTTTCTATTAAGTATATAAAATGAAGTACAGAAAATAATAAAATGGTGATGCTTTCTTTTTTAAGAGTATACAATTTAAATAATGTTCTTTTCTCACGGACTGATATTTTAATACAAAAACACAAACAAACAAAAATATTCAGTAATTTCAAACTAAGTAAACTAAATGTTACTAAGAAAAGAGTTCACCATTTTACAATAAGGACGTTATTATTCCTTCTTTCTTATTATTAAAAACATTATGAGGTATGATGTTGTTGTTGTTGTCGTATGTTTCATGCTGGTGTACATATGAGATATGATAAAAATGCATTGTTAGATAAAATTTTATTAGTTTCAATCTTAAAACCAAATCAATTTTAAAAACTTATTTTTTTTGTGTGTGAAAATTAAATTGTTGGTAATAAAATTTCATTTTCATGTTTAAAAACAAAAACTGATTGATGTAATTTATAAATTTTCTTAAAATAAACGAAATTTTTTAATAAGCTGCTACAAAATTACTCTAATAAGTCATAACCAAATAGCCATTTACAAAACTTTTAATTTTCGTCTATAAACTAGTCATTTTCATTACATTTCCCTAAAAATTTAAAAAATAGAATATACCTAAAACTAATATCAATAAAAAATAATTTTGAATACATATATAATACCGAATGGAAAATCACGAACTAAAGCCTAAATATTTTCTTCTTTGGAATTATAGAATCATTATTATAAAAAGGGAGTATTATCCTTACAACATGCATCTATCTTTCTAGGTATCAATTGCAGAGCATTTCACAGAAATCCCTCTTAATTCATCGTTTTATATATAAAAAACATATCAATTCAATAAAATATTTAAAATGATTTTTGAAAAATGTTGTTAAAAATTTGAATTCTTAGTCTTTTTCACATAAATGAACTTAATTTGTAGCATTCATCAAAAGATACATCGAATAAAAAAAATGTTAAATGTATATCGAAATAAATGTTAAGTTGTTTTTAGCCCTTTTTCTGTTTTTTTAAATTCCTTCTAGTTCAACCTAAATATTGTAATTTTAAAAACAGAATGATTTTTTTTGTTATGTATGAAATTATACAAGAAAGATTTTTCTTCGAAAAATGAACAAAAATTAATAAGTTTTCATATGTAAAAAAAAATTAATACTTACATAATTATAGTTTATTATCAGATAATAGTCAGAAAAGTTGCTTATTGTATCGATAATAATAAAGAATAAAACCAAAATTTTAAGTACAAAAGGATAAGAAAAGAATTTCATCACGAAAACTGAAACCAAACATCGAAACTCATACAAGTACAATGGTTTTTTTGAGAATACGTAGGTAAGTATTCCCAGCTTTTTTTTAAACACATAATTTTAAATTCATGTCAAAGACCTAAATAATTCCGGGGGGGGGACTAATTAAATACGGTAAATGGAATTTTAACATAATTATTATTATTTACAGTGATTATTTTTAAGTTATTGGACGGTATTAAGTTATAGCTTTAACTATGAATATTGGGAGAATTCAAAACTGATGCTATAGCAATTACGTTTAACCTCTGAAACATCAATTATTTATTTATTTATTGTTAAAACGGCTGAATTAATAGGTATCTAATTTGTTTTTCTTTGGATTGTATGTTTAAAATTGTTAAGCTGAATGCTTTTATAAGTTTGTTTCCATCAAAATAAAAAAAGTTTTTTGTGATGCTGTAGTAAATTTATTCCCAGAAGCATTAATATGGTCCACAAAAATGATGCCAATTTGGCTGTATCGCCAATTTATCGCCAAGTTTCCATTGAAACGCCATTATAATGTAAGGGATGGCGTTGCTTGTGAATATTATAGTTTTATAATAGTATGAACAATTATATATAATTTACACATTGGGGGTTGGCCTGCCGTTACTGGACAGGTGGTACTCCTTCTCAGTCATACAAAAAATCTACGTTTTTTCTCCTTACGTTTGATTTATGAAATAGAAGTGAAAAAGTTTGTTTTTAAAGCTCTTAATGTAAAAACACACCCACTCACACACACACACACACACAATTAAGTAAAAATAATTAAATATCATTGGAATACTTTTGCTTATTGGTAAAAACATTGTTACCCTTATTTTAAAAAAAATTCAGTCTTTTCTAACCTCTGATTCATCACCTCCAGATAAATTGCAAATTTCAAACAGTAATTTTCTCTTAAGAATTATCAAATTTTTAAAGAATATTCATTTGAAAATTATCATGTTTTCATACGTAAAACTGCGTACACATATCAGCTTTTAATGACTACAAATCGTATATGTTGCTAAAATACATTTTTTGGTACTGGAGAATAAACTAACTGAGAGATTTCACAGAGATGAAATACACACACAAATATTAAAGCATGTTTTAACAAACTTTTTACCAATAAATTGTTTCCATTTACATTTTTTCAATGATGATTAATTGAATAATTTTAAATAGTTTTACCAAAGATATTCATAAGGGATATATGAACAAAACTCTTCACACACATTCTACGAAAGATTTAACAAATATAGTGCTTTGAGCACATGAATTTTTGAATTTTTAGCACATCAAAAACCGATAATATTTTATTGTTATTATAAATCCTATTTTATACACAAATTACTGAAATGAGTGGCTCTAGATGAAATTTGCATTTGTGTTCAAAGACAAAATATTTTTTCACGTTTTTATAATTTAAGAGCTAGATTTTGTTAAATAGATCTGTGTTAAAGAGAGAAAGCTCATTATGAAGAGCGCTTATATCTGTACACCTTTTTTTTACTTAGTTAACAAAATACCAAGAATTAGTCCATCTTTTCCTTTTGGATTACTCAACTAACTTACAAGTCAATGCTTTCTAAGAATAATTAGTTGGAAACAGAAGTGAAACAAGTAATAAAATAAGAATTTCCAGGAAATCATGTGTTCGTACACACACAAAGATCTCTATTATGATATTAACATTATTCATATATCCCTCCAGTTTAAATGCTCTTCCTGTTGCCACCGTTTCAAAAAATGGGAGCAGCGCATAATAAAAACAAATCTTTCCCAAAAGCAAATGCTTGATCCGGAAGCAACACATAATTTTTTTAATCATCATAAACCAAAAAAAATTCTCTGGAGTCTTATAATAAACTTTTTGACCTTCGCTACCAGCAGCACCTGCTGTTCATTTAATCTCGAACACAATGAACAGAGCAAGAAACGGAAAACTCAAACGATAATAAGAACAAAGAGAGAACACGGAGAAGAATTATAAAAAGAATAACAAAAAAAAAAAAAAAAAAAAAAATGAAAGTTGATCCCTACAGATTTCATTCTTAATTGGTCCTAGATTTTATTCTTTGTCTCTTTTCTTTTTCTTTTTTACCATTTCCTCGCCTGGAGTTAGTACTTACGTTTCTTTAATGTGAAACAAGAAGCTGGTGATTTAATGAAACTGAGAATGATTTTTGGTGGTTTTCTTTTTGCAGATTTCGAATCAGATGAACAAAAAACTTGATTCCTTAAAAGGATAATCTGCACGCTGCACCGTGTACACATGGACTTTAGTCACGAAAGCTTTTGTAAAATGTCTGTTCTAGCGCGCTGTAACCTTGGTTATGGTATGTTTTCGGACAGATGTGTGTAATGATTTACTAAGAAAAAGAAAAAGGAACAGTTAAGTTACTCAGGTACAGATGTGTTCCTTAACTTGTAACATCTGTTTTCGTTTTGCGGATTTTTCTCAACAAGTAGTAGAAAAGTTGTGAGCTTTGGTTTTTATCACATTGAAGGCTAATTAGAGCATTTTGCCCTATGCTCGTATTTGTGTGGTCAAAATAGTTTTTGATAATTTCTATGATTTGTTGTAGAGACGAAATTTAGTTCACAAGAAGAGAGAAAACTATAATATTTTGAAAGGAATCTATGCAAACAATAATAATTTTATAAAAACTTTGTAAACAAAATCAAAATATTCGAGAGGATTTTTGAAGTGAAAACTTCTTTAGCGGCGTTGAGCACTTTTTGGTAGGGGAAAATCTTATGAGTTCGCGTCACCGACATGCTCTAACTGGCGCATGCGCAGTGTGCTGTTCGCCTTAGACACTTCTTGGATGGCTGAAATCTCGTACGTTCACGTCATCGAAATGCTTATAGCAGTATATCTGTACCTATACAGCTGACCTATAGTGCTGTGTATATCTTATAAATGAAGTTGAATGGATTTAGTGAAAAGTTTAACGTGTATATGCTGTGTATTGCTCGTTGCGATTCCGAGAATGGGCAATACATGTTTATGGTTGCCTTTTATATTTCGCCTGGAAAATCTATTAGACAGATAAAACAATTTTTATTTGAAAATTTGATGATTTATACAAAAGAACGTTCTGAAATACTCGAAAAAAGATTTTGGCGAAAAATATGATAATGTACCGATGATTTTAAGTGGAGACTTCAATATTAACTTTGCAGATGATAAAAATCTACCACTAATTGAATTTCTAAATGAAACACTTAGTCTAAATACGTCCAATGATCGAAAACTCAGCACTACAAAATATAAAACGACGATCGATGCGGTTTTTACGTGATACATAGATAAATTTGAATCAAAAATTTTCCTTTCTTACTTTAGTTACAATAAGCCTATTGTTTTTTTTTTTTTAGAACAAAATGAAATAATTGAAAGTACAAAAAGTTTAAGTATTGTTGAAATTAATGATGACAATGATGCAAACAATTAAAATAATGTTACAAATCAAGTACATTTAAATTTAAGTAAATACAAATACTATCTATAAAAAATATGATTGTATATTAATTGTTATTTCAATTGAATTGTATTTATATCTTGTCATGATCTTGTACAGCCCGTAATATATTTGAATAATAAAAACCATATAAACATGCATTTAGTTGTTGCTCGGAGTGTCAATAGATGTGAAAACCAGATTGATGTTGATAATTTTAATTCAAGCGTTATGAAATTTCAAATTTCTAAGTTTTCACTTCTATCGGCAGTTTCTATAACTGCCAATTTTTTTTTTTTTTTAAATTTCCCAACGTGAATAATATTTCATTCCGATAAAAAATCTCACTACTATATATCATTTTAATTCATTTTTCCTTCCCATCTCTTACAGATTCACGCAGGTGTAATGAATCCAAATTTCTCGAAATATTTACTTTCTGTAGTATATTTCTGAGGTCAGACAGTTTTTGTTATTTAGCATAAAATAATTTTTTAAAACATATTAAGTTGTTTAAAAAATAAACATTTTAAATTTTATAATTTTTTTTATATAAATAATTGCATTTTTTTTTTTTTTTTTTTTTTGCCAATTGTTTTGTAAGTGATCACAAGTTTAAAACAAAACTTTTTTAAATATCATGATAATCAAAACAACGAAGAAGGCTATTTTATTTTGATGGATAAATTTCATTTATAAGAAAATCGACGTTAAAAACATAACACATATTCTTGCAATCTAACTTTTGGTGTTACATGTTTATTTATTATTATTATTATTATTATTTTTTTTTTTGCTTCATTTTCTCTCTTTCTTCGTTTTTTTTTTTTTTTTTTTTTGAAAGAAAAATGTAAAAAAAAGTACAAGAATTTGTGCAAAATTTAAATCTAATAAGGACATTTTTTTTTATTTTGCAGATGAAGTTTCATACTTAGCTTCTGATCAGTGCTAGAAAACTAACACCTAATAATGTAAGCCAGAAAATTATAAACATTTACAGTATTTTACACTGAAAATGTTTATACGCAAGTTCAAGTTTACTAAATTGTTAAAATTAATGTCACCGTTAAAGTTCATAATTCAGTTATTTCATAGAATTTCTTGGTATTTCATGAAATAACAAGAAAAGTTAGTTAAAGTATATGAACAATTTCACACTTTACCTAGTTATTCTATGCAATAACTAGTTATATGAAATAACTAATGACAGACCATTAAAGTGAATAATAAACAATTTCCAAGTTATTTCATAAATTTATTGAATAGGTAAAAAACCTCTCGAGAAATACATTCTATCCCTATAGCTGATGATTAATTGATAAATAATAAAGAAAACCAGATGGTATAATTTACTATTGCTCATATTGTTAAACGGAAAGGAGATAAAAAGAATATGTCTTGCATCTTTTACTCAATTTTTCTACTCCTTGAACTTCAAGGAATCATAACACTGGTGTAACCAATAGTCACGTGGTACTTTTTTCTGCGCTGTTTTAGTACTTTTTACTTTTGCTATCAAAGTTAATTTTTCACGAATAAGTGCAGCACTTTTTTTTTCTTTGTTCCACTCTTATTTAATAAGGATTTAAATCTCTCGCATTAAATCTTTCTTATTTACAGGCTAGTCTTCCATTCTTGAAGAATTCTTTGCTTGTAAACAGGTTGCAAAAATATTTGTTAATAATCCAAAATGTAAAACGTTAAGATATATACATCGCTTAAATTCATCGTTTAAAAGTAACGGAATGATGAGTACACACACACACACGTCATTGCAAAGCAGCTATAAGAGGTTCAAAACTAATTAAAAGTAGCTAAAATTGGTTCAAAGAACTTTCCAGTGTTGTGTTTCATACTTTAACGATCAAGTAGTCGTATTCTATTGAATACCTACAGTAGAACGTCGTTTATCCGAATTAATTGGGACCGGACACCGTTCGGATAACCGAAAAACCGAAAGCGATCCATGCAGTATATGAAATCGGGCACTATACGAATATTGAAAGTCATCACATGCGGGAAATGTGCATGAAGAAAAAGCAAAATAGGTGCAAAATGGCGCAATTTTACCTTTATTGTGGAAAATAATCAGTTGCTTTTCGCTGTACAATTGAACACCTTCGTTTTTTCGCTGAAAGGTCTCTAATTCTTTGTTGAGTAGGACAACACACACTGATTGTTGTTCGTACCACTCCGTAGCTGTCTCTAACGCAGAAACGCGTATGCATTTGATGGACCCTTGCTACTTTCGTTGTTGTTGTTGTCCTCGTCTTCATCCGTTTCATCGTCGGTATGGTCGGATTCTTCTTGCACGGAAGTCTCAATCACGTCATTATTTGGCATTTGAAATTCACAGACTTTTGCATCGTATGCCATCCAGATTTCTACATCTTCTTCATCGCATTCTCGAAATCCTGGGATCGATTGCACAAAGTCGGTAGACTCCTCCCTGTGGTCATCATTGAAGTCTTTTTCGACTTCTAAATCTGGCCACAGCTTATTCCATGCATTTTTCACCAAATCACACAACTGAAATTCCCCAAATATCCCTCACCTTGGGTTTTCCCATCACTTTTGGCTTCACGCGAAACAACTGTTGAGCACTGTTCGAAAAGGTATTCATTAACAGCACATGTAGTTGGAAAAAAAATTCACTTGTCCCAGCATTTGACGCTCCGGATAATAAACGTTCGGATAAACGACGTTCTACTGTAGTTAAATCGAAGAATTCAATAGTTTTATTGACAGTGTGTGACTTGTTCAATTATTTCATGAAATATCTAGTTATTTTATGAAATAACAGATTTCCCACTTTAACGGTAACAGTGGTCTTCAAACTTTTCTACTCGCGGAACACCAAGAACTTGAAGGTGTTTTCATGGAATCCCTAGAACCAGAAAGTGTTTTCGTGGACCCCCCCCCCCCCCTTTAGAAGAATATATCTCAAAATAATATTCAAAGTAGATCAACATGTTATAGGTACTTTATGTAAGAGCAATTTAAAAAAAAGGATTGCATTTATAGTTAAATTCTAATCTATTTTTTAATATTATTTACTCATTCGTTTTATTAATTTGTGATTCAGTTGTCACATACCCATGCATTATATTTAGTAACCATTGGCGTAGTTAGTCATGAGTGAGACTTGTATCAAAATTCCTTAGGGGCTCTTTTCTGGATCCCTTAATATTTAACTATTTTTTGCTTGCAGAATTTGGGGCCTTGCATCATTGATACAGAGGTAGCTAAGCCTTTCTTAGTAATTGGGATCTGAATGGCATTAAAATGTTTATAGCTGTGTGAGAAAAGCTGTATATTTTGCATGAGAATTCGCAATAGAGCATTCAGGAGCTGCTCTTGCTTAAATTTAGATTTTAACATATAAATATGTTGATATATGTTGCTGCTTCTTCTACATTATAGGTAGTTTTTTCCCCCACAAATACAAAAAGATGTATTTTCCCATTTGAAAACTATTTAGTTTTGCAAGATATTGTGCTAAATAACGAGTATAAAATTACCTCGTGGAACCCGAAATAGTAAACAATAGTGTTACGAATTCTGTAAATTAGTGTAATTTGTCTTATGATAATGAATGTTATATGTATCCCATTGTATTTCAATAGCAAGTCGCCAAATTGGCGAGATATTGGCTCATTGGCGATGTTTTAGGCAACTAATTTTTGTCGCCAAATTTGGCGACATTTTCGCCAAGTTTGGCGACGGAAGTTGGAAACCTTGGCGACAGAGAGAATTTTCTAGAGGGATCCTGATTTCTTGAATTCTCTCCAAGGTTCTGGATTTTTCTAATATGACATAACTTCCTGTTAGTGACGTCACTTTCGGCAGAGAGCATATAAA
>BMAO01003946.1:0-40948 GCA_019973975.1 Trichonephila clavata | reverse complement strand
TTTTTTTTTATGTTATCACTATATTAAAGAGGTTGCGTTTTCTGAAAGTATAAGTTTTATTTCTTAAAATTTGAAAAAAAAAACTCAACAAAACTGCTGTTGTAATAGTTAGATACTTAAATAACAGCTCTAGATTTTGCAATGTTTTTAGAGATTGCGTGTTGTATGTTGTTCTGTAATTTTTTTTCTGTATAAAGTAAGTGTTTACATAAAATGAAAAAATACAATTTACATACTACTTTAAAGAATTTTTCTGTATACATATAGTGAAGGAATTTTTTTATGAACATATCCATAATTTGCAGAAACTTGAATATAAGGAATTTAAATTTATTTAAATCATGTTAAAGCGTACATATATTTACACATGTTAAGTGAAGGATGAAAACATCGATCTTCCGCGAGGGTTGTAACCCTTGGGCGACCGCCTACGGGCCTTCGGACAACTGTGTGGTTTGGAATTGTTTCCATAAACGTGAAATTACAGAATGATGAACGCCGAAGAAAAGAGCAACATCTGTGATCGACTGTCCTGCTTCAATGCGCCCCACAGCACGCCAGCGCTCAGAACCTTCCATTCGTTTTCTGGAAGTCATAGAAACACGTATGTCTTGAAAACAAATTGTACGAAAGTTTTAAACACTTCTTCATCAGCACTTACAATCAACTTCTGTAACCCTTCATAAAGCTGGCTTCTTATAAGACTCCCCTTTTTGCATATTTCTTGACGTGAAAGGACGATTGGCTGTTACCTAACATATTTGCCTACTTCCATCTACCTCTGCAGCGAATTGCATCCTCTTCAACTCTGATTGACTTCCGGAAATCACCATTTTTCCTCTCTCCTTGCTTAACTTTTGGAAATGAGTGTATAAAATGAACAGCATTTTGAGGATAATAATTAAATTCTGATTCTTTCTTTCAGGATGCGACACAGGATTTGGCCTTGAATTGGTGAAACGACTGAGTGGGAAAGGATTCACCGTGTATGCTTGCTGTCTGTCTTTAGATAGCGAAGGTGCTCAGGAGCTGGCTAAGGGACAGTTCGGTTCTGGTGAAATTAAAGTCTTGCAGCTAGATGTTACGAAGCACGATCAGGTTCAAGCTACTGTTAAGAAAGTTGAAGCCGATCTTGGTGATAAAGGTAGGAAACAATGATTTATCCATTTTTTAGGTAAGCAATTATAAATTAAATCAGGAAATTATGTTGTTGTTTCTTATGCCACCTGATCGACAGTAACATCAGATCAAGGCCCACGAAATTCATCGCGGTGAAGGGCTAGATTTTTACGTCTGTCGTTAGCCTTAGCTTTGAGCACCATGCGGGTGACAGTACGATGTTGCTCGGTTTTACCCCAATTTAGAGGGAGAACACCCTGGGGGTCGTCAGAGGCCTTCCACCTCCATTCCTTTTCCACCAACCTCACGAGAGGACTTGCGGCTCGACGGCTGTTTAGAGTACTTCATGCCGCGAAGGCACTATACATTTACAAACCTCCATGCCTTCTCCGGGATTCGAACCCAGGCCCTATGGAACCGCAGTCAGCGTCACTAACCACTGTACCGGATGCGCGGCTTAGATATATAACTCTCTTTCGACTTTTTCTCTTCATTTGAGCATAAACAATCTATTTGCGATTCAATTGACAAAAAAATCAAATCTAATTTTCTTAGCCTAAATTATTCTTTATGTACTTTTCTACAAGCTCACTAAATTTGAAAGCTCTAAACTTAAAAAACGCAGAATTATGATAGCTTTTACGTTCGTTTCTATTCACTTCCCTATGGCAAATCAAAAGTCAGAGAAAGATAAAATAACTAGCTTGTCTTCATTTAAAATGCTACGGCTTTTTTTCTATTGTGCCTAATGCTTTGAATGTTTTTTTTATCTATTGCTAATAGTACATGCAACAAAAGTTGGTATGCATTTTTGAATCAAAGCAATGCTTATTTTTTTTAAAGATAATTGAATTTTAGGAATTTTCAAAAAGCATTCATTAAAAGAAGTATTGTACGAATACCAATCATGTTATCGCAAAACCCATACCAACTTTTAAATCAAATTTCATGCGTGCACGTAAATTTTTGTAAGAGGAGTAGCATAAAATCAATTCACAAATTGGTTTTTCTTTAAAAAATTAAATGGCTAGCTATTTATGAAATTTTGAGCACAAATTCTGCTTTATATAGTATACACACATTGGAGGCAACCAAAAAAATTTTCAAAATCTTTCAATTAAAAATTTTTGCGTAAATCGTACTGTTTCCTTAATGTATGTATGGGCTGATGAAGATGGGAATGAGTGAGATATTTTGAGCATTATTGTTTTTAGAAATAGGATTGAACTTCTTCGAGCACTCTTTGTTTTTTTATTTAATTTTTAATTAGCATAATTTCGTTTTATTTATCTCGCAAGATCTGATGAATGAGTATGGATACCTGCGTATTTTTCATCACCTGCTTTTCCTCTTTCTCCCTTGTAGAGAATGTTCGGATACAGGTTTCCTCCTTCGGAACTGCAGCATCCTTTCGGGTTTTCCGATTTCCTTCCTCCTTCCATCTCCCTGGAATGCGCGTATCAATAGCAATTAATAGGTCATTATAATTTTGACGCATTTTCACTTTTATGGAACACTCGCTGCAATCGACATTGACCTGTATATACTCTCTTTGCACATTATAACGTCGATTTACACGAAATTCGAATTCCTTTGAATAGTGTCTACCTTTCTATATTTCCTGCGAATGCTAATTAATAGAATTCGACAGACTACGTCATTGTTAGCTTTAGGATTATGAAACGTAATGTTTTCTGATGCTGCTTTCTTGTAATATTTGCATTATTTTTAAATATTCCCAGAAAAGCTTCCTTCTTGTAAACTATTGTATTTGTTTGAAAGTTTTTAAAATCGGAATTTATTATTATCTATACCTTGAATGCGGAAATGCGTATAAAGAGATGTAGCGTACTAGGTATAAGTAATTGTAAAACTATTTTGCCTATTTATATCCTAGTACTGAAATTTATGATCAATTAAAGCATTCTTTTCAATATTGTTAGCAATCAATTTCTGAAGTATGAGTATGTGTTACAAACATCCTATTATAGTTTGCGATATTTCCTGTATTCATTTCCTTTGTTACCTTTTTATTTGAAGTTACAGATATTTATGTTTTGTAGCACGTATTTATGAAATCCATTCATAGCCGAGTTGTTTTTCCAGGTGTAAAAATGAGAGTTATGTTTTAAATTTTTGAGAAAAAATGAAAAGGTCTTTAAACATCAAGCAAATTCTTTCATCAAGTTGTCAATTAATTTCTTATGAAAAAGGAATGCTACCTCATACGAAAACATTAAGATGTTTGTTCTAGTTGCCAAGCTGGAAACTTATCTCTGACGTTATTTCTGTCGAGCTGTGGGTTCGAGCCCTGGTGTCACCTAAGACCCGCCCTGTAGCACTCATGCACGTTAAATCTTTCGAGGCTGAAAGTTTTAACGTTGTTAAAGGTGAGAGGAGTGTCAGTAATTGAACGAGATTCAAAATTGCGGGGCCAGAAACCTTCGTTTCCTTTTAAAGAGTGACACAAAAAAACCATTAAAAATGATAAATATGCGAACTACTTAATTGTCTTTTATTTTTTTCTGTGGGAGCTCTGTGTGAACACAAAGTATAATTTCATCTTATTTTCACTTAGAAACGTAAAAAGTTTTTGTAGAAGAATTAAATATTACGTGAGTATAAGTAATGAAATTCTAAAAAAGTAACCTTTATGTACAGGTGATTATCAAGATAATGGAAACACCGGTGAATAAAAGTATCATTTTTGAATGCGCTTCGTAAGCATTAAAATATAAGAATAGCTAGCAGTTCTTTTTTTTATAAGTAGAAATGTATATGTTCTGGAAGTATGTTGTAGCTTTATTGAAGTTCTGTAAGTCTTGGATATTTTTCAAAAGCGTAAAGCGTCGATTCATATTAACCCCTTGAACCCCAAGGTCACGAAAACTGAGATGGGAACAGAAGGCCTTAGCCTACATGGGCTGTTGCACCACTGAGTTAGTTTATTCTGTTTCCGGTATCACAAATAATTCCTACAATTTCATCATGTTTCAAACCTACTTTCTCATGTAATCGTAAGCTTAATTGTTCTAGCAGCTATTTCCCATACGTTTCCTTTTGGGAGCGGTATCCGTACACTTTGAAAAAGGCTAACAGTAAAATTACAGTCTTCTATACAATCTAGCAGTTGTATAGAAAACTGTAATTTTACTATTTCTAGCACATAAAAAGTAATAAAAAAAGCTTTGTTTATAAATAAAAGTATAAGCAAGAGGAAGTGAGATGCGCTAATAAATTCCAACTGGTTGAAGGTCACATCCAAAAATGAATTGGTTTCAGGACTACTCATATTTTAATGGCAAGAATATAAACTAGTCATCCGCATGACATCCCATCCAATTTTTTCTTTCTTAGGAAATGATAATTAAACCTCAGATTTTACGTACAATATATTTTCTCATGACCGTGAACTTCTAGGCTCGAACTGGACCGAATCAAAACATGTTCCAAAGTTATCTTTTTTTGTGATTCTATTATTATTTTTTTATTTTTAAATTTGTTGTTATTTTTGTCCTTTATTTTCATTTCTTTTATATTTTTGATTCATGTGATTTTATTGCTCCGGAACTTGGCATCATTGATGATGTGATCATCTGAATGAAATCTGTCTTTTCCAGTTTTGTACTCTTCAGTTTATCAATAAGGCATAGGATAAAAAATAGAACTGTTTTTAAGAAATTTCTAACTAGAATGTTTTTTCTTTGCATGATTAAAAAGATTGATATTAAAAAAACCCATTAGACTGTTGTTAAGATATAAAATCCTAGAAATTAGTTTATATCGTACAAGATTAAAATTTAAAAAATTTTTTATCCGCCCGCTTCGTTGGGTATTTCAAGATATTTTAAGACTATATACTCTTTATAAGCTATGGATATCTGAGTTTTAGAAATAATAATTGCGCTTTCGATTGTGTATTGAAAAATATTCTCATAGCCCTCGCCTCTTAATTAAAAAAAGGACAGGATTGAATTTCTAAAACGGATTTATTATTATCATCAGTACTCAGTACCCCTCCACTTGAGTTTATTTTCATAAAACCCGTTCTTAACGGATCTCCACTCAACAAAATAATCAAATTTCAAGTTTGTTGGTCTAATTCAGCGATACTCAACCCGCGGCCCACCCAGTCTTTTTAAGTGGCCCGGTCAGTGTCCATTTCTCTGAAAAATTCACTTATTTAAGAACAATATTTTAAAAATTTGATGTCATGAAATCACACAAATTTATTAATTTTGCATTTTTGTTCTTAATATCGTACGAGGTTGAATTGATATTCTTTTTCTATTTGTAAAAAACGGTTACAGATGAAGTTTGTTACGTTATTGGTAATCATATGACACCGTTGAATGAAGCAGAAATTCTGAAGGAGTGTTTCGGAAATGCTTCTAATTCAGTGTTAGTGACAAAAATAAAAAAATATTAAAAAAATTATAATTAAAAAAAGCAAAACAGGAGTTAAACCATTTTGATCAATTTTCCACATTTTAAACACCCTCTTGATCCTCATGATGCAGCCCGCGTGAAATTGCTAACATATGTATGCGGGCCACCGTGAAATAGCTGACATATGTATGCGGCCCCTCAAAAAAAAAAGTTGAGTACCCCTGGTCTAATTGCACAAAAATAGGTAATATTTTATCTATAACGACCCTGTAATCCCCCACAAACCTCCTTCTGAGTTCATTTCCGCGTGAAACATGCTTACCAAATTTCAAATCTATAGGTCTAATAGTTCCAAGATCCTGTGATGAGTGTGCGGCTTGTTTTTTCCTTTTTGTATATATATATATATATTAATTTTGGATATACTCTTCAATTTCGTCTTGCAAATCTTAGTTCTTATTAAAACTTAATCTTATTATTTTTTTATTAGTTAGAAATTAACTTAACTCAGTGGCGCAACAGCCGATGTGGGCTAAGGCTTACTGTGCCCAACTCAGTATACGTGATCTTGGACCCTGAGGTGCATGCTCAGATGTCTCCCGCTGAAGGGATGAAAGGCCGAGTCGACCTTGCCCAGCCCGGTGTTTGACCCTCGGACCTGTGGTGTAGAAGCGCGATGCACTACCACTCAGCCACTGGGCTTCATAGTTAGGAATTAATCCTCATTATTATAAACTGGGATGTAATTTAAGTAATACTTGAGAAACTTAAATGGATAAAAGTGCTCTGAAAATAATCAAGTCAATAGAAAATGATGCTCTGAAAAATGTTTTTATTAATTTTTATTTTTAAAAAGTATAAAGTATTTGTTTCCTATTTTTCAATTTTTTTGCATTTTGATTTATGTACCGTTAATTTTCGACACGTCTGCGAAAAAGAAAAGACTCTTAAAAAAACTTAGACTCTCTACTCTATCAATCTCAGAAGGCGCCATGATTTTTTTCCATTTTTGACAAGACTCCGTTTATAATTTCGTAATGTTTCTCATGACAAAGATTTTTCCCACGTACACACACTCTCAGAAATAAGTAAAACTCTTAACAAAAAAATGTGCTACAGCTCTTTTTAGGCCTCTGGCCGCTCTTAATGGCTCTCTAAAGAATGATTTTCTTTTTACTTTGTGTTTGTTCTATCTTTAGGATTTGTTTTTATACTTTTCTGAGAATGCGTAGTGTTTATCACATCAGTTGTTCCACCATTCGTTACTGTTTGGATATCAAGAAGTGAGTGACCTTACAAATAAAAAAAATATGTTTGGGCTGCACTTCCGTTTCTTTATTTTCCCTCCTCTAATTCTATAATAGAGTTCATTGATGGATTTGGTGTAAAATACGCTTCGTTTGTCAAAATAAATTAACTATAATGTTTCAATATGATCCTTATTAACCAAATAGTATCACTGACACATGCGTATGTACATGCATTTTTAACAAAAAAAAAAAATTACATTTTTATAATTTTGATTTTTACACTAAAAAAATTAAAATTTTTTTAGGGTAAAAACCAAAATTATTTTTAAATTATAAGATTTTCTTTTCTTTTTCTTAAAGTGTACATAGTACATTTATTTTATTTATTTCTTTTTTAGATATTACTTAGAGAAGAAATTTGTATTTATTTTTATTATTTAACCAATTCTTAAATCTTTGTTTGAGTTAATAATTATTTGACAAATGAGTGAGTGACAGTTATATTAAAGTTGCCTATAAAGCAGCACGAGGGCTATTGGAATTATTCAACTAGAAAAGTTGAAGTATTTGCATATGATTTTTTTTAAATATTTTTCCTCATTCGCGTAAATGCCGTAAAACTTCCTATATTTATAATATTTTTACTTTCTTTGGAATCCTAAAATGTTGATAAATCTTGAGAAAATATATTCTACTGACAAAAGAAATTCCTTCTGGTTTTATTTTCGCGAAGATGAATAAATATTAGTTATATAATGTTACTTAAAAAAATTCTTTATAATTTGCTCTTAATTTAATACATTAGAAACATTTGAATTATATATTTGTTTATAATAATGTCCGCGATCGGTAAATAATGTAAAAAAAGAGAAAAAATATCAATAAATATAATATTGATGTAAATATGAACATTTCTTGGTCCAATATGCCATTATTTAATTCATAATAATATTTATTAGTTGAATAAATTTTAAAAATCTCTGATATTCATAATCAAAATATTGTTTTTTAGTCACATAATTTGTTGGAAACCTTCATTAAAGCATTAGCTATCCAATTTTATATATTTTAATAGCTTAAAGAGTAATGCATTCATCTTAAAACGAATAGAAAAGTTTGTTAATATTAGTGTATTAAAATTTAAGCTTCTCAGACGTGCTGTAATGTTGTACAAAATCATAATTTTAATTTCACTTAAATTCAGCTTAAATAATTAAAATAATTTTTTACCGCAACTTTTTCAATTATTTGAAACAAAGCATTTAGATTGCGATGTCATTTTTCTCCTTTTTTTATCTGCTTGCTATCATCATGACAAAGTTTAATGTTTAATTCAAGAATGCATTTGATTCTTAACTTTTTATAAGGACAAGATATTAAAGACTATTTCCTGGGCACACAGCTCACGATTTTTCAACTTCCTGTTGTAAGAGCGTAAAGTAATACATTAATGACACCTTCCTGAATAATTTAGCAAGTCAGAAACATAAATTTGGAGTAACTACAGATATGTTAATGTAAAACGCATTTTCTTCTTTGTTCTGGAAGTTTAAGCGCTTATAAAAGTAATTGTAGTAATTTTTTTTAACACTCCTAAAAAAGCATTTACTACTTTTTCATTTATGTGTGATCTTTTCTTTTCGTGCCTGTGAAAGGTTAACGCGACAAGGTCATCTTAGGTTCGTAAGTTCTTAAAATATCGCCTTTGTTATTGAAATGAGATGAGTCATTTCTGAACAATGGCTGAGAATATAAGGGGGATAAAATTGGTTTTTTTTTCTAGAATATTTAGGGATTGAGTTGTAGGACGGAACTTTAAGCCACTACTGTAAACTGAGCACAACTTATTAATTAAGGCAAATCTGTCTTCGGTTAATGTTAAAGAATAGGACCCGAATTGGGAACACTTTTTTAGATATAAAAATATTCCACAACATTAATATTGTATTCTGGCTTCACTATCCTGTAGAGAATCACTTGTTTTATCATGCTACTAATTTTTTCTTTTATGCACATAAAATATGTTTTACGTTTTTTCTTCTATACCGTAATGCTAAATGAGCTCCCCCTTTACATGTTAAAAGGAAAACTTAATCATTTATGAAATATTTTGAAATTTTAAAAACACTACATTACCACCCATCCGGTATAGTGAAGCTGACTGTGGTGCCGTAGGGCCTGGGTTCGAATCCCGGAGAAGGCATGGATGTTTGTGTTGTAATCCTTCTTTCTTTTGTGATGTGTGCTTCACGCTTACTTCAATGTAAGCCCCCGTGTGATTCTTTGTAGTGCACGGGGTTATAAATGTTCTAACTCCCCCACACTATATTTTAAACAAATGCATGAGTTACAATGTTGCAAATTTTTATAAAAATTGAGGCATTTTTCTGTCCGAAAATGTGTTTCGCAATTAGTTTACGCTCTCGTACATGCGGCGAAAATAGCCTTACAGAATGTATAATAATTTTTGTTTAAAATTGTCTTTTACACACAGTGTTTTATATAAAAACTTATGAATCATTGTGAAACAGATATTTTTATTTTGTTTGAATTTAGGAATTAGAGTTAAAGGAAAAGTTTTAATGAGTGTGTTTGTCTAATAATGCTTTTTAAAAAAGTTTTTTCCTCTAGTTTTTGTCTTTTTTGTTAAATTACGGAGAAAACGCCATTGAAAATTATTGTCAAAGCGTTTTGTTTAACATTCTAGTTTAAGCTTTCAATAAATCTGAGTGTTTCTTCTTGAGCAGTATTTTTTACTTACTAATACATCTATCAATATATTTTGGTTATATGTTTATCGTGTCAAATAAAAAGAATTCTTTCCTTTCTTCTTTGGCAAAATTAAAATAATTATATATGTAATTATTACATTACCAGCTAAAAAGGAAAATTGCATTTCTTTTGCACTATATTTGTATGCTATGGGTGAGTTTGAAAGAATACACTGATATTTTAACTGTTCACATAATTTAATATTAGAATATAAAGTGTATTCTGAAGTTATACTTACATGGGGCAACGACGTACATGGCAATGTGGATAAAAGACAAAAGCTTTTCTTTTTCTTGGTGTATCTTTTTTTAAAGTAATTAACAAAGTCTGCCATAGATTTTTTATATTTATTCAGTTAGTTTAATCTTTCAAATTGGAATTAAGCCTCAAATTTTAGTTGATACCAGCTCTTACATTAATTTGATAGATGTATTCCTTAATAAGTATATTTTTAAAAAAAGTTAAGATTTGAGAAATCATCTCTTTAACTGGAAATCTAAAAAATAAAATATTTTTTTTGAAAAAATTAAATTTAAAAAATATTCTAATACAAAAACTATTTAGGTAGTACTTATTTTTTCCCCTTTTAAATCTAAAAACTAAAATCTTTGATGAAGAAATTTTTTTTTTAAATATTATTTTTGTTGATTTTAGTCACAGTAAACCTCTCACTCATCGTGGCTCTTTAGCATTTCTGCTACTTTTTATAGCATGTTTTTATAGTTTTTCTAATTATCTAACATTATATTTTTGAAAATGTAGAAGTATAATTTTCGCTTACAAGAACGCTGTTTCGCACAGTGTTCTTAATAACATTCTTTTATCCGTAAATTAACCTCAAAATTAGTGTTAATTCGTTAACTTGTGTTCTATTTTAACCTGAATTACTATTAAAATCGCAGAATACTATCTAGCACATACAAATTTTTCTTACTCAAATATTTTTATGAAAGAAGAATAACTGCCATAGATTTATGGAACTTAATATTAGTCTTAACTTTAACGTTGAAATTGTCTGCGATTTAAATGTTTTAATAATCTGTGATCGTCTGTGATTTAATGTATAATATGAACCGTTTTCTTTAAGAATGGTGTAAGTCCATTTTTGACAAAAGTTGATTATAGCATTGAAGCAATCTTCTACGAGTTTTTTCTCTCCTATGAACAGTAGCCCAAAAAATGCTTCAAAATTTTCATCATTTTGTCTGTATAAATTTACGTAAAAAATTAAATTGCAAATATAATTACTTTGAAAGTGGTAAATATCTCCACATATAATATAAAATGGACTTGTGTGCACCACTTTCAAAGAAAACGGCTCCTAATCCGACAGTAATATCGTGTGAGATTTAAATATTATAAATCAGCTATCGAGAATCAAGATAATAAAGTTACCTAAAAAAATAAGTATTGTATAAAATTTTAAAAACTTATCAAAAAAATATTTTAAAAGTTTATTTGATTTTTTTTTTATAAAAAAGAAATTATTAAATTGCATGCGAGAGTGTTTGGTGTTAAAGATAAAATGTACTGTTGCTAAATCATTTGAACGATCGATGATTATGTTTTAGTTTTGATGATTTACGTTTCCAACCAGTTGAACTAGCTAAAACTCTGTGATTTATAGCAAATAAATGGCTTCGCTGACCATGTGTAATATTCGTCTTGATTAGTAGACCAGAAAGCCTGAAATAGACATTAGAAATACACCTTTTTTTTGTACGGATGTATGTAATCCAAGTTGATACTTTAAAAGTGGTCATTAAACTGTTTGCAAAACTTGTATTTTTACTACATAATTTCTTTTGATGCAAGAGAGGAAAAAATGTGTTATTACATGCCTACTCAGTATAATATGTTACATTATAACGTTCTTCATATATCTCCATTAAAGCAATTGAATCGGTAAGTTAAGCTCTAGTCTAAGTCGTAGTGATCTTGTTATATATAAGTGTTAGTTTCGAATGAACAAAATTAAAAGTCGGGGAACTGGAATACATTAAAATTATTAAATAAGAGGACGAAGGATATTGTTACAAGCCCTCTTGTTGAGATATATGTCGTTTCTTTTCATTTAGAAACTGGAAGGCACGTGCAATTATTGATTAGCATTTTTAAAATATTTTTTATATTTTCTAAAGCTTTGTTAATTCCTTGTACTTTTATTTTGTTTAAAAATTGAGCAATTGCGCGTGCTAATTGTTTATTGTCTATGTTTGGAAAAGTTTTGTATTTTAGTGAATGGCAACTTTTTTGTAATAGCGAAGAATGGAATATACAATAAATTGAGTCAGAATATTGTAGCAAGCTCATATTCTTTTATCTTAAGAAAACTACCCAATAATATTTAAAGGTGAAACGACTGAATGAAACAAAATTCAGATAGTTTCAACAGATATATTTCAGAAAAATAATAGCCTTATAATCATATTTTGTCTGAGAAAAGTTATTTTTATATGTATGTAATTCAAATAATAAGTATTACAATTGTATAACTTATTTAAATTTCGAAGACAAAAAAAAAAAAGACTCCAAGAAATTCAAAAAGTTAATGTAATGAATTTTATTAAGTCTTTTTTTTTTTTTAATAAAAGTAAATATGAAACGAAGAATGGCCTTTGCTCATTATTTTATTGGTTTGGTTTCTTGAGGTGCGCGTTACAACAAATGAGAGAGTTTTTAAACTTTAATTAATTTTGTAAGAAATGCTTTTAATCCAAGTGGTTTTTCATTGATTTATATTGATTTCTATGCCAGGTAAGTCGAGGAAATTCCTATATCGGTTTTTATTTGCTTGCTCTTTTCTCTTGAATTTGTGGCGAAAGTTTTGATTTTTATATTCGATAGCATGGTTCCTTATACGTAGTATGATCCAAAAGTTCGGGAACAAGGTGTATAAAACCCTGAATAGTTCACAACACCAAAGCATATCCACCTTCAAAGTAGTCCCCTTAGGTGATGATACACTTCTGCCAGCGTTCGTATAACTTCTGGAAGAACTGCTGGAAACCATATTTTTTTTTTCCCCAACTTCCTCCCTTAAGGCCTCCCGCGATGCTTCATCTGATGACACAAAACGGCGTCCCTGTAAATGTTTTTTCTTTGATGGGAACAGTTAAAAGCTGTTTGGTCACATGACAAGGACTTAACCAACTTGGCCAGGTAGGGGAGGGTTAGAAGAATCCATTTCACAAGTGGATTAACTTTAGGTACTTGCTTTTGTCGTCATCAATGGCCGCAGTCCCCGAATTTTTGGATCGTACTACGTAATTCAATTTAGAAAGTTAATGCTATTTGTCCGCTGAAGCAAACTTCAGCATTTTCTTCATCACTGATGCATAATTTCTGCGAGCAATTGATAAAGAAATTGAGAGTAAAGCGGTAGGAAATAAACAATTTTCAATATCAATCAGTAAAATTTCTAGAACTCATTTTGTCAATATTTTAATGAAATCTTTCAAAATTAAGTGATGCACCATTAGTAAAAAATATTTTTAAAAGAGCTGGTAAAATCCAATAAAAACCATTAAGTACACTTAATAAATATATTCTTATTGTTTGGTAAGAATATTGCAAAGCAAAATAAATTTTGTTCATATATTTTTCAACTTATTATGACCAAGATATTTTATATCTAAGCGGGTATATCCTGGAGATAAACTTTTAAGGTTTTTATATTGCATATATAAAACTTCTGGAAGTGAATCCAATTTCTAAGTTAATATCGCCGTTTATTATATGAAGCAACAATCTAAATGAGGTTTTCGGTTACTAAATGAATTTTGGGGGGAAGATGTGTTCAGGTTTGTCTTGAGTACTGTGCTTTCTTTTCTTTCCGCAGCCCATTACGTATCATTCGGGAAGGCCATAATAAACTCCTAGGGATCTGATTTCAGAATCACAGGTATAAATCAGAATACAATTACTAAAAACTGTTTTTAAAACACTTGTCTTGTTAACGAAGAGAGATTTCGATTTCGCCACAATATTCTTTTTGGTTTATTAAGACAAAATAAATTATGTTGTTAAAACACACTGCAGTTCTTATAGAAAATATTTATCACAGTATATATTTGTTTACTTGTTGAGAGAGAGAGAGAGAAAACCATACTTTTTTTCTTCTGGTAGATATCCAACTTCAAGCTCATTATAGTAATAAAATCAAAGATACATGTTATGATCATACACATGAGCAAAGTTAATGGTAAAACTAATTCTGAGATGTGTGTGTTAATTCAATATCATATTCTTGACTGTGTTGTCCACTATAAATTTTTTATATATCTGCGTGTAAATGAAACTACATTAATACGCAATAGTGGCATGGATTAAAAATCTTAATTTTTTTCAGAATTGTGGAGTCTTGTAAACAATGCGGGGGTGGCCATTTTCTCTGAATTGGAATGGTGCAGCATGTCTATCATCGAGCACATGTTCAATGTCAATGTCTTGGGCGCTGTCCGAGTTACCAAGGCTTTCCTTCCTCTTTTGAGAGGTGTCAAAGGCCGAGTCGTGGTAGTCGCCAGTGTGGCAGGTAAGTTTGAGGTTTCCTGTGAACAATCTATATATTCTTTTTGTGTTCCATTATGCTCCGTATCAAATTTTATCTAAAAGTGTATTTAATTCTATTGTTCTTTTTCTTTCAAATCTGTGGCATGAGGCATCATTAATTTTGAAATGCTGCAATTATTCATACGTTCAATGACATTTGATATTTATATCTCTAATCATTTATCCGGATGCAACCTTTCATATATATGTGTGTGTGCATTCACCTTTGTTGCACGTGAACGAGACAAAAAAAGGTCGAGTAGTGTGACCAAAGCATTTATTTACGCAATTTAAACATAGAAGATATCCGTACAGAGAATTCAGCATCCTCTCTGCTAGAATTTTAAAAATCAAAAGAGTGAATTGTACTTTTTTCTACATTTGAGTGAATATTAATGTCACAGTATTCAACGGCTTTTGGCGACGGACCGTGCAATTTTGAACTTGGTCATGAAGACGACACCTGCGCTGGTACCTCACTCTTCTAACTATTACACCATGCCAACGGGAGGACGTTTGAGCCTTGACAGATTTTTCGTGTATCGGCCCTTTTTGCAAGGGGAGTCTTCAGCGGTCCTGGACTCGAACTCATGACACGCCGGCTAAGTCCGTTACCTTGACCATTATACTACCGCAGACTGTTCAAATCAGAATAACATAACCACATATTCAAGTGAAGGCTACTATAAGTTATTTTGAGAAATTGTGTAAGTCTTTTAAGAAAAGCTTCAACCGCTTAGTAAGGCACGTGTAAGTTATTAAGAAATTTTAATGGGAACCGCCAATAAATTGGTCAACAATTCAAGATCTAATCCTTTTAACGAGGAATCCCGAACAAATCTATCAAAATATAGAATTTAATCTTTTAATGCGAGATGAAGTGAGACGCGTTTTGAAATAGGGTATTTGGAATAATAATTAAGTTAAAAATATATAAAATTAAAATTTTAACGTTTTTCTTAACGCTGATCTTATTTCATTTCCCAAGTTAGAAAGATTAAATCCCGTGTTTTGATAGATTTATTCGCGATTTATAAAATAAGGATATCTTAGTATCTTACACGTGCACTACTTATTGACTGGCCGACACCAAGTTTTTCCCTAAAACCATTTACCTAAAAATAACTACTACTTCCCTTTTTTTCCCCACCTGAATACAACATTCCTATTATTACTCCCTAATGTATTTCCATCGCTAAGAACATTTGGGGATTCTTCAGACTTTATTCTCAAATTGTAGTTTTACAGAGTAGACGTAAAAAAAAAATCTACCTTCCTATGTTAAAAGCACATTAATTAGTTCGTTTTTGTTGGGGTATTATTTCTCTTATCACGACTATTTCCAAAAAGTATTGTGTGTATAATATATAAATATATATGTCAAATTAATATATTTTGGGACTGCAACTCTCTCTAAATGATCTCTTTATACACACACAACAAAGATTTAAATAAATATAGAAATCTTCTCTCGTGGCTGTATAATAATCGTCAATAGATTTTCATTTCTTTAAAAAATAAACCGATATGTATTCGCGCTCTGTCTTCTGTCTGTTCACAGGCCTAAGGCCCGCTGATAAAATGAGGAGAGCATCATATCTAAAATAACTTCTTTATTATTCTTCCAACATATTAAATCCAACATGACGGCCCTTTGGAGCTCAACCGAGTGGAATAAAAGACAGCATTACAGCGAGGAATCATCAGCTATCTTTCCGTTTACGCTCTCTCTTTTATGTCAGCGCTCGCTCTACCTTTAATTAGTCCCTCAAATCCCTACGTGATAGTAAAGAGTTCGCTCTATATATTTCTATTTATTATTTACTTAATTTTGAAGCTGAACTTTCCAGACCTGACATAAAGATGTATGTTATAAGATCTCTTTATGCACAACAAAGATTTAAATAAATACAGAAATCTGTGTTACGTTATCCTTTTTGCAAATAAATAACTCTATTATATACGCTAGCAGCGTATCTGGTTCTGCAATTGAATAAGGAAAAAATAGCTTTTAAAAAATCATAACATTAAAAATAATTCTGGATTCTAAGGACGATAAAATATCCAGCCATTCTAAAAATCAAACGTTTCATTCCACAAAAAAATACAATACTAACCATTTTCAAAATACAGAAACAAAACTTTTACTTAATATTTACATTAGGTTACAGTGAATACGCACAAGTGTAGCTGCCATGATTTAATCCAAAAAATAAACTCTGAAGACATGACAGTCTGCTCATGGCTGTATAATCGTCAATAGATTTTCATTTCTTTAAAAAAAATGCACCGATATGTATTTACACTCTGTCTTCTAAGTATCTGAGTAAAATAAGGTGTTCATTAAAATATAATTTCTATTTTAGATTTTTGAAAATAATATTAGGCATCAGTGAAGTTGAATGTTTGTGGAATTTCAAGATTCATTTGTAGAATTTTCGATCATAGAATAGAATAAGTGCTTTTAAATGTACACAAATTGATTAGCTTACAGAAGCTGCAATAGAGGAAAACGTAATATAATATTTATACAGAATACTCTACCCTCAAAAGTTTGCTTGAATGGGTCTACTTTTGAATTTTCGTCAAATCCGGCAGTACATTTTCATTCGAAGAGAAAATAAAAGTATCGGATGTCTTTTGATAAACGCCGATGTCTATTTAAATAAACAGAGAATTTCCACCTGAGCTCAAATTCGTGTTGCAAGTATTATCAATCTCTTGTTTTCCTACAATAGATGTTAAAGGTTGGCACGTTTAAGTAATACTTTTCAATTTATTTCCCAGTATTGTGTAAGGTGTGTTGTTCTTTAATTTGCCGCTTGTAGTTTTTTGTTTTGTTTCTCGTATATCTTATTTATATTATTAAATATAATAGGATATTTGAATTATAGTTTCTGTGTTCTTCGAACTTATGCATTTGTTTTTTTATTATACAAAAACAAGGTCACCTCTAAAAATATTAAACAGTCTTCATGGAAATGAGGGGAAAAGAATGAACCCAATTAGGAATTTTCTTTATATAAAATGTATGGTAAGATCTTTTTGGTGAGGAAAAATATTTGCCACAAATTAGAAAGAATAGAGACATATTTTTTGTTCACAATTTTACTTGATCAATTTTATTATGAGATGTATATTTGAGGAACACATTTAATAATGCTCTTTTTCTTTTAAAATGTGGGGGGAATGCATGGATTAATTATCTAAATGCAGTTTTTTTTTTAAAATTATAAGTATAAACAGTTTTATCATAGAATACTCTTTCTTGACTTTGATTAAATTTCAGTATGAAACTAGCGAAATATACACATATTCTGCTGCTCTTAGAACTGAAAGTATTAACAATTGTTGAGCATATACTAGTTGAAGAACTAAAATCTCTATTTTTTTTACTGATTATAAGAGAAAGTGGGTCTTATGTAAAACCCTTGTATTCTTTATAAATTTAAAAGTTAGGATAATAAATACAAATGCTATCCTCTCCAAGTAGTTTCAAAATTCAGAGGAGAATTTTATATTTATTCATTTTTTTATCCATTGAAAGTTTGTTTAGAATAAATATTTTTATTTTGGAACTCAAAATTTGAAATACGCACCCGTAGAAAAGAGGTCACATGTGAAATACTGAAATCTTTTTCTCCGTCTAGCTTGGATATAATTTTTCTAAAAATGAAGAAAAGATCGAGTATTTATTACATTTAAGAGTCCAACAATTATTTTTTTTTTCTGAAAATTCATATTTCAAAATATAATTTATATATAGATGGAAATATAACTAGAAATGATATTTTGGAATTCATGCTGAAGTAGTTTTTATTTTCTAAAACGACGGCACAATTACTTAAAAAAGTTACTTTTTGTGAAAGAGAAAGGGGGAGATGGTGAGTTTATTACATGTAATTTTTCAAACATATTGTTACGAATTTTGTATAAAATAATGTAAATAATTTGTATTTGGATGTACAATGCCTTTTTATTACTCTATGCTATATTTATTTCATGATAAAATTGTAATATTCACAAGCAACGCCGTCCCTTACGTTATAATGGCGATTCAATGGGATCTTGGCGAAATATTGGCGATAGAGCCAAGTTGGCATCGTTTTTGGCGACCATGTTGGCGAGTTCGGGACCCTCTGGATTCTTCTAGAAATTAGTAGAGAAATCCACTAATTTCACGATCTGTGGCGTGAGCGCATCTTTCCAGAAATTTTGGCCTCTGCTATAAATGGAGAGAGACGCGCCACAACAGTCAGTCTGATTTCAACCAGCAAGTAGTAAGCATTGTTTTGATTAGCGATTAGTAGACTTGCCTTGAACTTAATCAGATCGGCTGTGCTTGTGAATAATCATTTACAAACGTGTATTTTAGACACTGTTTATTGTGTCTGAGCGCTGTTGAAGGTGTGAAATCCTTCTGTTATTTATTCTGTGAACTTTGCTGTTGAATTCTGTATTTGTAACGATTGATTTACGCCAATAAATACACATCGCTCGCAAAGAACTGTCTTGTTGCTTACGACTGCTTCTGCATAAAATCCTCGAACCCCGATCTACGTAACAATATTATTTAACTTGTAATTAATTCATTGATTACCTAAGTAGCTATTCTTTTGTGATTGTGCTGCACAAAACGTTGAGAAAATTACAGATTATTATTATTGAATGTTTGAATAGAAAAATTATATATAAATAAGAATAAACGTCCTTCACTCTGAGTAGGGTTTCTTTGTGCAAATAGAATGAACAATATATGGTTTTGACAGGCATGCATATACGCAATTATGCAATTTGACGGCTGTTTATTGAATGATAACTTGAGTAATTATTTTGCTCAACTCATCACAAAGTTTAGTTTAACATTTTCACATTGATTCAGAACTTGACAAGATTCGTATCATTTGTGTAAATCACTATCAATGATTGAAAAAAAATTCTAAACTACTTAAAAATCAATTCATTTTTTTTAGAATTTTTCAGCCATAAAAATGTGGATATTTATAGTGATGAAGCAATTTGGGATCAGAAAGAGCAAACATTGAAAGCATTTTTCAGGGTTTTTTAAAAATATTTTTCTGAGGTTTGTGATGGATTTTAAAAAAAAAACCTCACGTGTCAGTAAGATGAAAAATTAAAGAAGTTACAGAGCTTTTTCAGAATATATCTTGAAGGTGACTGATTTCCGACCTGCCATTAAATATTTAATTTAATTCAGCAGCTTAAAAATCTCCTTGTTTTTTTTGTAAAATTATTAAGAAAAGTAAGATTTTAGCCTGAAATTTCAAATTCTAAAGCAAATGCATGGAATTTCTAAGCTTAACGGCAGTATATTCTTAAGAATGTTCATTAACAATTCTTTTAACCTGAAAAATATTTTAAATCTGTCAAAAGAAAATTGTAAAATTAAAGTTTTGAGAAATTCATAAAGTATATTTATTTTAGGATCTCTTCTCAGACTCTTTCTATTCTTCGTTAAATGAAATTATAAATCGAAATTTCATGAAAGCAAAATAATGGATACACGGTCTTCATCTTTAGTGAATTTGTTAATGAAGGATCAGTAGGCTACATAATAAACATAATAATTTATGTAGCTTACTGAAGGAATTCGAAGGATACTGGTAACTCTGTATGATGTTGCATAATTTTTTTAAATATAATATAATGCTATCAGCTTTTTAAAGAATTTTAGTTTTAGGGTTTTTTTTATATCGAGTCATTTGTAGGAATTTATACGCTGCACGCACTGAAGATGTGTTCCTTTCAATGCAGGTCACGTGACGTATCCCGGGTTCTTGTCGTATTCTATGACAAAGCACGCTTTGGTCGCATTTGCTGATGGATTGAGACGAGAGATGTTGAAATGGGGAGTAACAGTTGCGAGTATAGAGCCTTCTATGTACAAGTAAGCAAATAATTGATTTATATTTTTAAATGTCATGCCCTTCTGTATTTTAGTTGAATCTAAATTAATCTGAAATACACTGGTGTCCAAAAGTTAAGCATAAATCGTAAAATGCGAAAAACATGGAGTATATATTCGTAAAATTATTCCAAATTTCTTGCGGATATTAATTGGGTGAAGAAGAAACATTGGGTTTATGCAAAACTTTTCAGTCGACTACGTCCTGCGCGAAACACCGGCTCATGTCGGAAAGCGAAGAAACCGATTAAAGCAGCATTGGCAGTTCAGACAAGTTTCGTGCAACTGCTGTGCGAAGGAACGTTGTTAACCATCAAACAAGATGATTGATGACACAAAGACGCAAACTGGACATGTTTACGAAAGGAAGAATCGTTGGAATGCTGGAATCCTCACGATCACAAACCGAAGTGTCTCGAATTCTGAATGTGGACCAGTCCGTGATCTCAAGACTGTGGCAGAGGTTTCAAAGAACGGGAGATGTTACCCGACAACCAGTATCAAGTCGACCAAGAGTCACAACCCCTCGCCAAGACCGATATCTGGTAATAAGTGCGCGACGTCAGAGGGGCAGTACTGCCAGAGCACTGGGTTCGGCGCTCACAGTCGCCACAGGAATACGAATTTCGAGACAAACTGTTTACAGGAGACTCAATCATGCTGGCCTGTATGCCAGAAGACCAGCAGTTTGCATTCCCCTCACGTCTGCGCATAAATGCGCTCGTTTGAACTGGAGTTTGAAACATCAACATTGGAGTGTGGGAGAGTGGGCCAATGTGATGTTTAGTGACGAGTCCCGGTTTAGTCTGAGTAGTGATTCTCGGCGGGTAACGATATGGAGAGAACGTGGGACACTTTTTCAGCCAAGAAACATAACGGAAAGTCATCATTTTCCATCAAGGGGAGTAATGGTTTGGGCAGGCATCATGATGGACGGCCGCACAGACCTCCATTTCTTTGACACGGGGTCTGTGACTGCTCAAAGATATAGAGACGAAGTTCTTGAGTCTTATGTTCGCTTATTTCGAGGTGCTGTCGGTCCTGACTACATATTCATGGATGATAATGCGCCATGTCACTGAGCGGTGCTGATTGATGACTTCCTTGAAACGGAAAACACTTAGCGCATGTCGTGGCCTGCGAAATCCCCTGATTTAAATCCTATCGAGCATGTGTGGGATATGCTCGAGAGACAAATTGCAGCCCTTTCGCACCCGCCAAGCTCCGTTACAGAACTGAAGAGAGCTCTCCAAGAAGCTTGGTACCGTTTGAGCCCACAACTCATTCATCATCTCATAGCAAGTATGGTACGCTGTGCAGCGTGCCTGGCTGTCAGAGGTGACCATACGCCTTATTAAACAGCAGCATCAGTGTTTTATTTAATGTTTTCTTTAAAATGTGAATCCCTGCTATGCTCAGTTTTCTTTTAAACTGCTACTTTGGATAATAAAATTAATTATTATCATTCTTTTTATTTTCCTTATTTTATAACCATTTTACACTCGCATATCACGTTTCCAACCATTCTGATTTACAGTTACTTCTTTATTCACATAATTATCAATGTGAGTACCCCAGTGTATATATATATATTAATTTGACCTCTTTCAAAAAATAAATAATATACAGAAAATGAACATTGGAATGCAAAACTCTTCTAACTGATAAAGAGTTTTGAAAATGTTTTTCTTGAGATTTAGTTTACATTCAGGTTTATTAAATGGTTTCTTTTGGTAATTCATATTAATCACGTTAAAACGCTGCAATATGGTGGTGAAAACATTTAGTAAGAGTTCTTTGTGTATAAACACAAGGAACAGAAATTTTTTCATTTCTTTTTATCGTCGAATTTATTTGATTTCATGAAATTATGATTTTCTTAGAATCAGCATTTATTTAAAAAGGAATTTTTCCTGCATAAATTAAACAAACAAATCTGACAAATTCCCAAGTGAAGAATAAATGCTTATTTCCATTTTTGAAAACTATTACGAATCTACAAAATTGTACATAATAAATGGATGGGTATGAGCCAACAAAGATTTTTGACAGTAGCAATTTGATGTAACGTCTGACAGTGCGATGGAAGCGTCTGGATTTGGAGGATACCCGCCGAGTGCTTCTTTAGTGACTGCATTTTACGGATTATAAAGTTTGGTGGTGGCAGGCGTCATGGTATGGGAGCGTTTTTGTAGTTTGGCCTGTATTTCTTAATTTCTGTGGTTGGAAACGAAAACAGTGGGATGTATGTGGATATTCTGGATAATCCTACTTCCCCAATTCTATGATATTATTTCGCGGTGGCCCATTTCTCTTCCAGCAGAATAAAGCTCAATTCAACACATCGAGACTTCGGCAGCTATGGTTTGACGAAATGGATATTCAAGAACTAGGCCAGCTTTCTCAGAGAACTGATCTAAATTCCATAGTACACCTTTTGGATGAATTACGAGGGCTATTTTTTAAGTAAGGTCGGTTGGCGCGTATAGTTCCCTAGTTCGCGCGTACGCCGCAACGAGTCTCAGCGTAACTGACCAGCATCATTTGCGAACAAGACACCATTTCCAGCTCTGTAGCAGTCGTGTAAGTTTCGCTGTGCGTCTTTAAAATGTTTAAAGTGATTGAATCGCACGCCAAGTGTGAGATACGGTCTGTTATCCGTTTTTTGACTGCAAGAAACATGTCGGCTGCAAACATTCATCGACAGATAACAGAAATTTATGGCACTGAAGCAATGAATTATAGCAAAGTTTGAAAATGGGTCAGGAAGTTGAAAGATGGGCGAACAAACTCCCATGACGAAGAACGCTCAGGCCGGCCCTCTGTAATCACTGATGATTTGATGCAAAAATTCGTGAGAAAAGGAGATTCACAATATCCACTCTTTCGTAGGAATTCCCCGACGTTTCTCGGTCAATGGTGTTGTACAAAGTTGTGACTGAAGACCTCAACTTTAAAAATTGTGTTCTCGGTGTGTGTCCATACTCCTCACATCGGAACACCAAGAAACGATGTTAGTCAGCTCATTTGACTTTTTGAATCGTATCGAGGAAAAAAGGGATGACATGTTGAGTCGAATCGTTACTGGAGATGAAACATTGGTATCCCATATCACCTCGGAATCAAAACAGTTGATGGAATGGGGGCACACATCCTCTCCCGTCTAGGTCAAGTGGCCACGGTAGCCAAGTGGTCAAGGTATCGGATCATGGCTAGCGTGTCATGAGTTCGAGCCCAGTACCACTGAAGACCCACCGTGTAAAGGAGCGATGCACGTTAAATCTGTCGAGAGCTCAAACGTCCTCCCGTTGATGTGGTGTGGTAGTTAGGAGAGGAGGGTGCCAGCTCAGGTGTCGTCAGTGTCACTTGACCATGGTTCAAAATTACGCGGTCCGTCGCCAAAAGCCCTCGTGTAGCTGAACAGTGCAACGTTAATATTCACTCACTCACTTACCCGTCAAGGTCAAAGCCAAACAAACGCTGTCAAAACGCAAAATTATGGGAACAATTTTCTGGGACCGGCGAGGTGTTTTGCTGGTGAGTTTTATGCCACAAGGAGCAACGATCAATTCAGCTGCCTACTGCGCAATTCTACGGAAACTCCGAAGAGCATTGCAAAACAAACGGTGCAACATGCTGTCAAGAAGTGTTTTGCTCCTCCATGAGGCCTCACACTTCTCAAGTGACTCGGGATTATCGAATCTTTTTTGGACCATGCGCCATACAGCCCCGACCTTGCTTCCAGCGATTTCCACCTTTTCAGATACCACAAACAGTCTTGGCGGCCGCTTTCACTTCTTCAGTGACAATGGAGAAGTGAAAGCGACCGTGAACTCTTGGCTGTCCAACCAGGTGGCAGACTTCTTTGAAGAGGGTTATCAAAACTTAGTTCTAAGGTATGACAAGTCCATTAATAAACTCGGCAACTATGTAGAAAAGTAGGCAAAAGTATGTACAATCCTAAAATAAAGGTCTTTTAAAACAAAATAGTGTCGTTATTTTTAAAAAAAACAAACGGACCTTACTTAAAAAACAGCCCTCGTAGAATGCAGATTACGTAGCCAGCCAAATCGACCATCCTCACTGCAGGCACTCACTTCAGCTGTGATGGACGCCTGGAAGCCGATTCCCAACGCCACTATCAACAGCTGAAGGAAAGCTCCCCAGACGTGTTCAGACATCGATGCAAAAGGGGGAGAACGTCATATTAGTATATATATGCCTCAAGACTCTTCGAATGTATATCACTGTGTGTCTGGATGCTTTTAACCAGAGAGTATATGTGTTTTTAATGATGGTGTTTTAAAACATTTTTATTTGAATTTCGGCACTAATGAAAGGAACAATTAATTTTATTCCAGCACTATGGTACTGTGTAAATTTACATCAGATTCTTTAATTACAAAATGAAATAATTATTTAATTCATTTTTAATGACTTCTTAGTAATATTTATTTCTATCTCATTTTGAATAGAACAAGAATAGCCAGAAGTGATGTTTTAACCGGAGCCTTGGATAACTCTTGGGAAAGAACACCTGATGCCATCAAGGAAGCATATGGTTTCCCATATTATGAGGATTTCAAGGGTCGCATGCAGAAAATGGCCATGCATGCCAGGCCTTACTTAGATGAGGTTGTTGAATGTATGGAACAGGCTGTGACAGAAGTCCGTCCAAAACTTGTTTATCGATGTTCCGGACCAGCGGACAAGGTTCGGTTGTGGGTTATGTCACTGCTGCCCACACAGTTGCTGGACATGCTTATTTGTCATGTAATACAGCCAAGCCATAGGCAGTTGTCTGGTGGTGGTCGCAGCGCTAAGTCATCAACTTCGTCTTCGTCGTCGTGAGGAATGGGTCTAGATTTGTGTAGTTGGTGTGTTTTTGTACATTGATTTATGAAATAAAAGATAGTTTTTATGTTTATAATAATTGTAGAATAAAGAGTAGTCTTCTTTTGTATTATACAAGCAAACCTTTATTTAAAGACCGTCTATTTTGGAGTTAATTAATTAAGAGATTATAAATGAAAAACTATCATATTGAATTAATTATTCTTGCACCATTGTAGATTTTTAGAATAATGAAGAATTTGTTTCAGCCTTTTCAGACTAAAATATATAACTCTGAAATCTGGTTTAAGTGAAGAAAAATTTAGAGGGAAAAAATCAATTATTTAATAAATGAGGGAAAAAATCAACATTTATAAACAATTGATTTTTTCCTCTTATTTAATTTCGATAATGAAAGACAAATAATTCATCAAGTCTTAAAATATTGTATAATCTATTTTTTACTTTATTTTGTCTATCTCGGGTGAAGTGTGGAAGTGTGTTATGTATATATAAATTACTTTTTAATTTTTATTCTTCTTCTCATTTCCTTTTATCTAAATTTCCTTCTTCCCTTTATCTTTCCTTCTTCCCTTTATCTACATTTCTTGCTCAACGTATATGTTTTGCACTCTATCTCAAACAAGTGAAATTGTGTTTTGATTGGAATATGCCAAGATAAGTATCTTGCTTCTACCACATAACGAAACCATTTTTAAAAAGTCTTTGCACTCTCTCTTGTTATAAAGTTACAAACTTTACGGCGAAATTTAATGAAATTTTATATTACATAACTAGTTATTAGATTTTGCCTTAAAATCCGTAACTTTATTTATCACATTTCAAAACAATGTACAGAAGTAGCGCTATCTGTGTATGGAGCTTAAGTTTATGAAAAACAATTGTGTTAGATTGTTTTGATGTTGTATTATAAATCAGACATTCAAAATTAGTAGCTGGTATATACTATATTTAGCAACACAAATTGTTTAACTATTCCGTTTTGAGAATTTGTTAATTTAGTTAATTTCTAGTAAAATAATTTTTGAAACAGAGTTCGTTTAATCGATTGTTCTTTTCATGGTGTTAATTTTTATATAGTCTTACTCTATTTTTTGTACCTAAGAAGATTGTGAAATAGATAATTAGAATTAGATATCATAATAGATAAGATAATTGCTTCAAATTAAAATGGATTAGTACTACATTTCAGTTGATGTGTTACTGGAATAAACCGTTTTGTTGTATTTTTCAGTACTTACGTACTATTATCGCAACAATCGCCAACTATTAATAACTCGCCAAATTGGCAACCATGGGCTTCGTTTCATATAATGTTGTCAATAAGTTGCGATAACATGTAAATACCCATAGCTTATTCTTATTTGGATTTTGATCAGCACAAACACACACAAAAATCTATTTAAAAAAAAGTCACATATATTGGATAAATGTTAAATAATTAATTGTTTGAAGATCAAAATAAACTCTAACAGAACTTTAAGATAATGAGGGAAGACAAGACAAATTAAACAAAACAAAAATGAATGAATTACAGGAAATTTTCAGCTTGTAAAAAGAAAAACAATTATAGTTATTTATTATTTTATGAATTTCTATTCAAATCAGAAATTTTATTTGATCAATAATTTTAAATTTAAGTACCCTATAAAATATGATTTATGAAAATGAATTGTTACAGTATGTATGCAAAATATCTCATTTGTGTGTGTGTGTGCTGGACATTTTTCTTTCTTTCTTCACAATATGTACGATGTTGGCAGGTTTAAATAGACTAAAATCAATGACGTGTGTGTGTGTTTTTTTTTAATTAAGGTCTTAAAATTAATAAAAAAAACTTCAATGTCGCTCTTAGTATGGTAATATGTAGTATGTATTTTTAGTATGGACTATGTATATTTAGTATAATTTTATTATGGTATATTTATTATTTTATAATATAGGATTTCAACTTTTTTTTTAATTTAAAAGTTTTAAAAGAAAACAGAAGACCGAAAATACATTTTTTTTAATTGTTAAAAAATTACTATAAAACCTTTGTGTATCTTAAAATACATTGTGTTGAAAGTCAAACGCCATCATTTAAATAAAGAGTGCAAATATAGAAGATTATTTGACATAAAAGAAAAACAATTTAAAGCTCAAAAAGGAAAATGCAAATTAAATTTGTGTTAGAAAAGATTTTTGTTAAAATTAAGAAACAAATGTTAAAGTGAATTTGTTGTTAAAGTGAAATTTGAATTAGCAGAATACTAGTAAATGGGAATATACATTTTTCATAAATATGTTAATGAAAACCTGTTGTGTGGTTTGTTGACCTTTGTAAAAAGTAACGGTAAAAAACAAGCGTGGTGCAGGAAGATGTAGTTTTTAAAACTATGATTAATCGATCAAAATAACTATGTGATCTGTTAAAAGTCAGTTTTGCTAATAATTTAATCCAAGTATTTCAGTATTTTCTAATGGTGAAATTCACATCAGGAGTTTTTATTTGTTACTTAATAAAAGTATCTACTGTAAAGTTAAATTGTGTGTGTGCGTAGTAAGACCTTTTATATACAGCTATAGATATCTGTATATATATCTTATATAGATGTATATATATCTGTAGAAATATTCGAAATGCAGGGTGGTTTCCCTTAATTTTCTCTCTTTCAGAAAACTGTTTAAAGGACACACTGGTCAGAATGATCTATCATTGCATCTGGACACAAGTAAAGCTAGAGGAATTTGTCTGACAAAAGAAAAAGAAAAATGGTTCGGAACCAATAAGAGATGTCAGTGTACTCGTCATAATAAGTGCATGGCGTCCGACTATTAAACACCATTACATGAATTCCATGTTAAATCTATGGTGTTTAATATGCAAGATTCTTATAGTATTTTTACTGATAAATTAAGTGAACATAAAAGAAATTACTTATTAGTCATTTAATGTTTATGACACTCTTTATTCAAAGCCCATCTACAACAACAAACTTGTGCCGCAAAGCTTTTTAAAAGCAACGCTGATAATTCTGTCGTTTTCGAGTGAGTGATTTTGGGGTTTATTGGCGCAAGAGCCGATTTCGGCTATACTGCGCCAAACATTTGTTTTAATATCTGTGGTCTAGACGGGAAGAGAGAAAGAAAGAATGAATTGAATGACAAGAAAGAGGGTCGAAAATAGAGAAGGATCACTAGGGTATCCCGGGTTCATGAAGCCCGTGTTTACCAAAGACAGTAAACCCCGTGGGAAAAGGAAAAGATCACTAGGGCACCTCGGGATTGTGACACCCGTACTCACCTAAAGAAGGTGAGCCCCCTGAGGGATCTGTCGTTTTCGAAATGAATATTCAAATCTGCTTCGTTCGTTTTACAATACGAGGAGCGACACTTAGCATAAAAAACTATGCTACCTATACATGCAAGCTGTCGCAATATTTTAAAGATTTGTTTGCACGAAAGATTCCTATCGTTTGTCATTGGCGGTACAGGTAACACGAATCGCAGAGCCTATCTCCTCGAGAAAAAAAATAATCCATTGAAAAACGCTGCTATAAGTCCATACCATGCTGTCGCTTTTGCAAAATGAGGATGCAAAAAGGGAATTTTTTTCTGCCCAATGTTCTGCAATAGTAAATATTGATGAAATCTTCACAATGGAAATAAGCTTCGTTTTTCAATAAAATAAATTCCATCGGCATGCATTGTCCACTTTCATCCAAGCAGAAATTGTAGAGCGAAAGTTTTTCATATTGACAGGTCATCAGGAGACATCTTTCGAATGGGTTGAATTCTGAATGGTCATATTTTCAAGATGTTTCGTAAAATTTTATGAGTCGTGCTGACTGGCATTTTCAAAGTTCGTTTTTCCCCACCACTGCTCGTCCATTTCTACAATCTACAGCAACATCTTATACTAACAACGAATCAATTGCTTCCCTGCCTTTTTGCCAGGTTTCAAGTTAAATAAACTGGTTTCTCAGAATTTAGGAATAATTTTCAGTCGACCTTCGACGCACATCGGATCAGAACCTTTCCGAATATCCGAAAACTTTTCAGCGCAAATGATGCATAGTCACCATTGACATAGCCAATACGAGCATCTAAGATGTAGAATAACGGAAACAGCATATACCTCATGTTTTTATAACCAATGTTCTGTGTGGTTAGCATTTCACTTTTTACTTGCATTATAACATCATCTATTGACACAATTTCAAGTTATTCTTTTCTTTTAGTAGACAAACTCCCATTGATTCATATATGTTCACATAAAATTATAGATAATTAAAACCAGTGGTCCTTATATAACACTTTGAATATAGGACTTTAATTATAAGCGTTCCGTTTAAAACGATGAGACGATAAAAGAGTTAAAATCAGGAAGAAAACATAAATTAAAATGTTCCTTGTTAAATACTACTGCTTATTAAAAATATAGTATATATTTTTACATATTCAAACAGCGAATGACTATAATTTCAAAAACTTTATTGCGTGCTTTTTACCAATGTTTAAATAAGATGAAATATGAACATTTATTTTTTCATGCATAAATTATTTATATCTTATCGAAAAAAAAAATTATTACGTTCTTTTTTTCCCTATGATAATATCAACAAGCTAGCATCTTTTTAATTTATTAATATGAACAACAAAAAATATGAGATACATTATGTGCTTGATTTCTGGTATAAAAACTGTTTCATAACTTTTAGAGTCAAAAATATGATGAACAAAAAACTGATTACAAAACATTGTTGGAGCATCAAATGGAGCAAACATCAAATGGAGCATATTTGTTTTAAGTTTTTGAATTGAAACCTTCTAACGCACAACTGTACTTGTAAAATTTAACGTGCTTTTATGAGTTATGTATACATTCTTATGAAAATGTGGATAAAATTGACATTTAAAACAAATTCTTAAATATTTTCACAGTTTGTAACTAAAAAGACTAACGGAAAAACACATTACCACTTTTGTAGGTACCATACAAGCAAATTTATTTCTATATCTGTTGCATAATACAATAAATTGTAACAGTAGAAGAAAAAGTTCACTATTATTCACAACGTAATTAAATAACAACAACGAGTAATATTGATGAAATTTAACAGACAATATTTAATTAGGTACTTACTGCATTTTCAAGAAAAGCAATTGCTTTAGTAAACTAGAAAAATAAAACATTAAATTCTCAATTCTGAAACACAGATCCAATTTTCTTTTATAAAATAGATTACCTTTAATACAACTGGTCCATCACACGCCACAATTTATACTTTTAGTGTGGTATAGGGCTTTGTACTGATAGTAATCTAAAATAGTATTTTTTTTTTATTTACAGATCAAATAAATTTTGTGTTTATACATATTTTTTACAAACCATCAATGCTGTTTGGAATTTGTGCCTTTGCTGAATAAGATAGCTTTGATTAATTATTCGAAAAATAAAATTTTAAATGTTATTTTAGAGAGAGAGAGAGAGAAGCATATTTCCTTCCTGTAACTGAGATTCTCAAGACGTTTATTAGTTTTATTGTGAAGTACTGATAAAAATAAAAATGGTATTAGTGAATTTTGTTCATCCTTTTCCAAATATTATCCGGATTTATTTAATAGTTATTCAAGAAACTAAATTATTAATATATTCATTCCCAAAACTTTTCATCCATTTCACATAATTTAAAAATCAAATTTTCGATAATAATATTTTAACTTTAATTATGGAATAACATTCTTCCAAAGAGCTGAGCATAATAATAAATGCACATTTAAAAGATATTTTTAATTTTTAATTCCTGTTTTTTTAAATTGTTTTAGAATCAATCAATAAGACAATTATCAGTGATATTCCATTTTTTCTTCATAAAATCAAGTGAAATATTTTCTGTATTTGAAGTAAAAATTATGAAGACATACGAATATTTACGGCTATTACAGATCCAAGCTTTAGAGATGTCAAAATATATTGCTACACATTTCGAATAGATATTGAAATCTTATTAAGGGATAAAATAGTAATTGGAGAAAGGATATTTAACATTGAATTATACAATTAAAACGCTTTATAAATTATTGTTATTATTGAAAAGGTTTCGCATTAGTTATTAAGATAGCTTACGGTAAGAATTCTTAATCTGCCATTGTGTTTCCAACTGCTAAATCCACAAATATGTAATATCTTAAAAACATCTAAGCTTTTCTTGAAAGCACATCAGTTTTTAGACAGAATAACAAATACAAAGCACATTTATATAGCATCACACAAATATTTGCTGACAATGCTTTATATTACAGTGAATATACACACACTTTTAAATCGCTTCTAACTACAAAATGTGCATAAATGTTTAATTGTAAATGATCTGGTTTTTACAAGTTCTTTCCCTTGACAAGATAAAGGGCATATTATATTTATCTCCAATTAAATATAAATCAATTTTTAAGGCCTCTGGTTTACCGGATTTATTAGATACATTTAGATCCATTCATTTTAGATAGGGATCTATATTTTTGATACTGTATAATTTCTTTGTCTTATATGCCCCTATGTTATCAAAGTCCAAAAGTTGTTTCAACATGGGGTGTATTTTTTGTAACTTTATTGGATCAAAGACATGGCTGAAAATCTAGAAATTTCAGCGGAGATATTAGAAAGCCATTAAGGTTATATTTAATTTTAAGCCAATTTAGTTTAACCTTTGTGCGATAGTAAACACAATACAAGCTTTATAGCATTGGGACCTTAATCACCATATTGTTTTCTTTCATCCTATAGTAAAAATTTATTAAATTGCCTAAACAATGATAAAATGCAGAATTTGTAAAAAAAAAAATTTTATAATTTTTTTTTTTACTTTAAATGAGACTCATTAATTTTCTCATCAACAGAACATTTTTTTCAAAAAAAAAAGAAAACCAAAACGTATTTTTGCAGTTTATATTCCGATTAGTATAAAAAATTCCAATAAATATTACTAATGGTTTTCGATCATACCTTACATTTCTGAGTGAACACAATGTATTAAGAAAAATAATTTTTTAAAGCTACAATGCAATAGACATTTAAAATAATTTCGATGAGTCAGTGCAAGAAGTTTAAGAAATAAAGAAACATTTCCTAAACAGGAACAAGAAAATATTGCAACTCTTAAAGGGGGGGGGGAAGAAAACTCCTAAAACAAAAATAAACACCAAAAAGAAAGAAAAATGAAAGAATTCTTTATCAAGAACACCATTCCGAATTGTCCCGCATTAGACATTTAAAATAATTTCGATGAGTCAGTGCAAGAATTTTAAGAAATAAAGAAACATTTCCTAAACAGGAACAAGAAAATATTACAACTCTTAAAGGGAGGGGGGGGGGGAGAAAACTCTAAAACAAAAATAAACACCAAAAAGAAAGAAAAGTGAAAGAATTCTTTATCAAGAACACCATTCCGAATTGTTCGGCATTCTAGGACTACAAGCGAAATCTTAGAATTTGATGTGATTAAGGTTCCCCATTCTACTACTTTAGCTGACCACTTTATGTACAACGTTCTCGTTCATCTCAATGCGTGTTCTCGTAGGACCCTTGATCTTTGTAACCTTGAACGTAACCCCCGTCGTTTGGCTTGTCTTCCCGTCCTTCCTTGCCTCGGCCTTTTCCGGTTTCATCAAAACGCAACTTGTGGGTGCCCGTGTATTTGGTGTGATCTGTCAATCGGCTGACAGCGCCCATTGCTGCTGTTGGCTGAGGGAAGAGAGTGAAAATCATTAATTAAAGGAGTTAAAATACAATTAATCAGAAAAATTACTTAATTTTTATTGAATCATTAATTTTCTAGTTTTGTGAATGGTTATCAAGGTAAACTTCTATAAATATGTTAATGATTAATAAATTATAGATATAAAAAAAGAAAGGCGGAAAGGTACTTTTGAGAAATTTTATTTTCTTCAACATCAACCACTTTTGTAAATTATGGTAAATTCGATAATTTTATTATAGTTCGACATTTGAAGGAAACCTAAAATAACCTCCTTCCTTCCTGCCAAAACATGTTAAGTGAAAATAGTCAGATAGATTTAAGTTTTTTTTTTAATATCTATCATTTTATATTAAATTTGAAAAGATAATAATGTGAAACACACGTAATTTTAAATTATCCTTAAATATTTTAAAATAACTATTATTTTGTATGTTAAATCAATATTTTCTTCAATTCCATACTAATTAAATACACTTATCGCAAATGTGAATGGATAATTTTCAAATAAACTATCGAGAGAGGGAGAGTTTGTTAGCGTCGCACTATAAAGCAACACGAGGTCTATTGGCAACAGACCTCGGAATATAGAACCACAATCCAATAACAAGGACCGAACCTGAGATGCCAACCCTCATTCTTTACTTCCAAACCAAGTCAGCGTAAGGGTTTTGAACCACGACAGATTTATCGTCCATCAGAACCTGAAATCATGACACACCGACCAGGAGTACAGATGTTGACGCATGCTAAATCCGTCAAAGCTCAAAGTCCTTACATTGGCGTGATGAGGAAGTTTAGAAATAGGACTGTGCGTGTGCCAGCGCAGGTGTCGTCCTCGCAACTTGACCGTGGTTCACAATTGCGAGGTCCATCATCATTAGTTATAGTACAGATTTGAAGTGCGACGTTAATACAACAGCAAGCCCAATATCGCAAACTCATCTTTACGATATAAATTTTTAATTTCCAATTATCTTTAATAAATAATTAGAATAAAATACCAATATGTTAAAATTTTTTTATTTAAAAACAATTATTTATGATAAATACTACCAGCGAAATACTATTTTTGGATTCAGCTTATGTTGTATTTATCAGTATATTGATAATATTTAACTTTTAAAACTGATTGAAATTTGATATTAAAAAATGTATAGGTGTTTTGTAAGTTATAAAACAATTTTAAAAAATTCACACAACTAAGATACGAGGGTGAGTCGGAAAATAAGTTTCCCCTGTCGACTGTGGTCAGAGTTGTGTATGAAAGTCAAAGTATAGAATGAGACATTAAAGATAATACATAGCTTTCTTTTTCCACATAAGTGGCAAGTACATAGATACATTTGTCATACTACTTCATAAGCTTCTAAAAGCCCTCCAAGAAAACTCAGGGATTTGCATACGGCAGAAGCTCTTAACGGCTTGTTTGTCCTCAACGTTGCTTCTAAAGCGCCTTCCGACGAGATTCTTAAAAGCCGGAAACAGATGAAAGTCACTTGGTGCGAGATTAGAACTGTATGGCATTTGATGTAGGCACTCCCAACCAAGAGTTGCAATATGGTTTTGCATTGTCGCCACCGAGTGTGGTCTCGCATTGTCATCCAACGCTAGATCTGAGAAGCCCAGGCCACTTTCTCAGAGTCCATCTGCTTGATCTCGGTCATCTTCTACCCAATGGTGTATCCGTATTTTGCACGTTCACCTGCTGTTTCGTCGTTCGCCCATAGCCGTTTAAACGCTTCTTCTGTATGCCCCGAGTTTTCCTGGAGGGCTTTTTGAAGTTTATCAAGCGGTAGGGCAAATGTCTCAATGTACGTGATACTTATATGGGAAAATAAAGTTATGTTTTATCTTTAATGTCTTATTCTACGTTTTGACTTTCATATACAACTTGATCCCTGTAGACAGGAGAAACTTAGTTTCCGACTCACTCTCGTTTTTGTACATAAATACATTAAATTCTAAACGAATATAATAGAAAACTGCATGACGGGGAAATAGAATTATAGGTCTCGTATTTTTTAGCATGGTAGCAGATTTCCTGCGAATAGCATATTTGTTTTGCTCTCATATATACTTTGGCTAGGTTTTGCGCCTGAATACCAAATTTTTTATTCAAAAATTACTCTATAACTATTATTTATTTTTAATATTTAAAGTGTATTCTTTTAGGGGGCTATGTATACTAGTTCTTAATTGTAATTACAAGTCTGGTCATCACGCAAAATTAGGAAATGAGAAAAGCAGTGGGAATCCATCCCGTTTACAAATCTAATGTAAATATATAGCTCCCTAAAAAGTTTTTCTGGAACATCTCTGGAATTAATAATCGTATTTTGATAAAATTTGGAATATAGACTATATTAAGATTATTCTCTATTTAATTCTGAAAAAAAAAAAGATTCCATTATGTAAAAATTCTTTTCAAAAATAAATTAACTACATTAATTAAATCTATAAACATAATGATTTAGCTCCCTTTAAGTCATAAAGAATAAAATCAATTTTATCCAGATACAACAAGAATTGGGAAAATTATTAAGTAAATCTCATCCTTGCTTCATTTTACATGCATTTAACAATCTTGTCCTCTAACCCTTTAATTCTTAGCTTGAGGATCTTTAATGCGATACGGGATTCTATTTTAAGATTATAAAATTTGCTACTTAACTTTTGTGGTTTTTATTTTATTGATTGTTTATTATCGCCAACTCTCACAAAGCAACACGAGGGCTGATGACGACGAACTTCTTAATTTTGAGCCACAGTTAAGTGACGAGAACAACACCCGAGCTAGCACTAAATATATGCAATTAATTAAGTGCAGATACATTTAAGTCCCTTGTCTTTGAAAATATCGAATATCAGATTTCGAGAAATGTTAACCCATAGGTTCTCAACGTGGGCGTTTGAGGCTTTCAGGGGGGCGGTAAAAGACCCAGAGAAAATTCGGGGGCGTTGGGATGACACGGAGGGGCTAGGGCAGATCAACCAAATACAGTCTAAAAAAGACTTAAAAATCACGCCGATTATGTACTAACAAAAGTAAACTTTAATACTATTTTCCTTATGTTGATTGTATGTATTTAAATCATTTCTCTATATCATATGTACGAAAATTTATATTTTTCGGTAGTTCGGGAAGTAGACGAAAAACTTAGAGATTACATATAAACCTACATTAAATTGAATGATATAGTGTATTTTAATTTCTGTAGTGCACGTGTTGTCTTTATCTGTGAACAGTAGGAAAAATGTTTCATCAACTGAATTTCTTTACATTAATTATCAAAGAAACATAATTGAATATATTAAACAGGTATTAAGGTCTCATTCTTTAAGGCTGAAAACTGTTATTTATATTTATTTTGAAAACAATAGTTTATTATGAATTATTTCGTATAATCAAAATCCTTGCCTGTCTTTATGACACAGGTATATAAGCTAAACTTTTATTCCACTCTTTTAAATGAAGAAGAAATTCAGTAGCGTGTTTCAATTCCAATAATATCCTATCTGTGACTATAAAATATATTATATTACATACATTTAAATATATTTTTGGTAATAGCTATTTCGAATTCGCATGTAAAAAATTGTGGCTTTAGAAAAAAATTAAATTAAAACATATATTTTATTAGTAATAAGATTTTTTTTTAAAACTTAACTCTTGTTTTCGCCTTGCATTATGTGCAATCTTATTTCTTTAGAGTGAGAGGGGGCGGTATCGAAATATTTACTAGAAATGGGGGCATCAGTTCAAAAAAGGTTGGGAACCTATGCGTTAACCCAAGCAAATTAGATCACATGGCATAATTGAAATGCTTGTGTTGTAATGCATATACAAAACAAAAAGCAAAATGTAAATAAAACATGTACAAATAGGATACATACAGTTGTTTTAGTTGCTGGAGGTCCGCAGGACGACATTTTTTGTTTCATTTCATTCACATCTGTCTTCTTGTTTTTCGACAGAGTATCCAAGAATTGTTCATATTCTTTAATGTTTAGCGCTCGCTTTGTTCTGAAAGAAAATTGGGTAAACAAAAAAATTGAACTAATAATGATACTCCAAAAAATACACTTATGCTATTTTATAAATAGTGAATTAAAATAACTATTAACAAACAACTGTCTAAATGACTGCAGCGAATTTTCCCTCGATGGAAACAAACATAGGTCGACGATCACGTACCGTAAACGAATTTCTTTTTCCACTCATATTCATAAATTCTTTTTTTTTTCAATTCGGTTCATGTTCAAGTTTCGAACTTTGGGTAAATTTTTGAGGGAAAAAATGCACTACCGGTTTATATATGGATCCACTTCTGTTCAGAAATGTTAGGTAGTTAAATGTGGTTTTCATAAAATTATGTACATTTATTAAGCATATAAAATTTTAGCTTGCAATAACTTTGCACATTCCAAATTAATTCAAATCTGATCATTTAAGAAATTACATATCGTTATTGCTCATTTTGCTCTAATTGAAATTTTATCTAAACACGCATAAATAAATTTAAGTTTTGCAAATACTTATATCCGCATTAAATTTATTTCGATTTTAATACTTCTATATAATAAATACAAAATTAATATAAAAAATCAATATGTTTCAAAAAAATTCCACTACTTCTTTTTATGTAAGTTGAGTAGTTTTTTTCTACTCAAAGCTTCTCTAAGAATAACATTTAATTTCTTAATGGACGAACTTAGCTTTGATCAGTATTTCCGAGACATTAATAATGAATTAAGATAAAATTCCATTAAGATTCCATTTAAGAGACTTCAAAATTCTTTACTCAATTCAAAATTATACTTAAAAGCCGGAAACAAATTAATTGAAAAAAGAGAAAAACATAAGACTTTGGCATAACGTTTAAGCATCAAATTATTACAGAAAATTTACTACCTATTTAACAACTTTAATAAAAAAATATTTAAAAAATTAAAATTAATTTTATTGGTTATTTATCACCAAAATGGAAGTATATTAAGTAAAGGTGACATTATAGAAATGTAATAAGAAATATTTAAAAAAAGGAAACAAAAACGATTCCTACAAGTTTTTAATTTTAAATACTGCCTTTTTTCATTGATTTAATAGTGACAAATACATTCGATAAGTGATAACTATAATTTTTCTCAAGGAAAGAATTCAAATTACTTTTATTTAAATCATCAAAAAGAATTTTTTAAAATCTATTTTACTGAATAATTTAAATGAGTTAAAAATCCTAATCGTAAAAATAAAATTAAAAAAACCCACTTAGAAAAAACAAACAAATAAAATGAAAATAATGAAGAAAATAAAAAGTAATTAGAAGATTAGAGTATGTAATGTTTATAATAATTATACTTCAAATAAATACGAATGTAATTTTGATAAATGTTTTATTGCTATAAATCGGTCTCTATACAAAAGCGAAAACGGTTTACCTAAGTTTAACAAAAGCCTTGTTTGTTTTATACCACTTCCGTCGCAGTTGAAAAATTATTTTAAAAAATGTTAGTATTTAGGAAATAGATGGCGCTACTTCAACAGCGGTGTTCTGCGGAGAAAGTGAGATATTTATTTAAAAATGTTGAAATAAACTCAGTATAAGTATTGAGATCATCAACAGAAAAATAGAACTTTTGTTAAATTTTTTAGCCACCTATATATTTAAGGTTTAAAATATTAAAAAGTCACCACAAACTTTTTTTTTCAGCCGAAATTAGACGAATGAGAAATTGAAACAGTTTTAATTTGGTCCTACAAAATGCGCCTTATTTATAATATCAACATGTTATTTCAGGTACATAGACAAAACTTTTTGTACAACATGGATAATATGATCAACTTATATATAAGATTCTAAAATTCCTATTTCACACGAGAATTGTATTTATAATTTATCTGAGAATAATGTACAAGGTTTTAAGCAAAAATCTGGTGCATGTTCCTAAATTAATATGAAAAGAGAGATTACAATTGAATTTGCTTTTATAAGTTATTAATATATCTGTGTTGATTAAAATTATAACACTCTCTCTATTTGAGACTCTATAAACTCTAATTTAGAGTTTTATCATTAAGATTCATTAATTAATTTATACTTGATTTAAATTAAGAATTAAATGTTAATTATACTTTATTTGAAAGGAGAATGTCGGATGCGTGCGTGTATTGCAATAGCGTAAAGGAGAACATTATAGGGTCCTCCTGCAATCATGGTTTGGGCCCCAAGCCGGATCTTATAAAGGGTCACTTTGTGTCAGTCACAGGCTTTGGGTCCCCTAGACTTCTAGGCCCTTCGCGATGCGGGGGTGTACGTTACGCCACTGGTTAATTGTATTTATTGTGTGATTAGCTCTAGAGAAATTTAGATCTATATTTTAGATCTATTATCTTTTTATTTTCGGAGTTGTGATTGCAAGTATAACACTTATTTTATTTATCTCGTAAGTAATTGTACAATTCCTCCACTTATTTTATAATATTGATTCAAAGAAGTGATTCCTAATTACTAAGAAATGCATTAAATTTCAAGGGAGACCAATTTTACTTATCACTCTTACACAGATTACTCGTTATGAATTTGAGAGCTGAGTTGATTATGGGGCTAGGAAGAATGTTTTAGTGCTGCCATCTACAAACATGAATAAATACTATTTTTCATTTCTACAAAAATTACTTTCTTTTTCTTGAATATTTTCATCTAAAATAAATTTTATCACATTATAATATATAACTGATAAAGTAAAAAACTCCTAAGACGTCAAAATGTATTTTGTTCTGTTTTGTTTGAAGTAAAATACAATCAATGTAAAATTTAATGTCTATAATAAACAGTTTTAAGTAAGAAGAGATCCAAAAACCATAGAGATGTAGAAAGAACCATTGCAAATTAATATTGGCGACTCTCACTAAAATAAAAATTAGTGGATTTTATTTTATGGAGCATATTATAAACATATCCACATAAAATAAAGCTAAAAACACATTTTTAACTCTTCCGATGTTACTAATGAAATATTTAATCCCCTTAATCTTTCTTCATTTGAATACTAACAATAATATTTGTTGCTTCCAAATTTGAGCTTTCGGGCGAATGCTCTAATATCCTTTACATTAGGGGTCTTCAACTTTTAACGCTCGAGGGCTGTATCAGTAAATCTACAATGATCCACTGGCCACATCAATAAATTTACAATGATTCGCTAGTCACATCAATAAATTTACAATGATCCGTGGGACACACGACTGACAAAAAAGTAATGTAGAAAGAAAATTTAAATAAGAAAGGGAGGTTTGGTTTACAAGACTACAACTGATTCTAAGGGAAGCGATGATGTTACAGATTTGTAAATATACATATCGGTTTCAAAAACGTTAAAGGAAAGTGAGTTAAAATAGTTTGCTTGTTAAAGATAAAAAGCACACCTTTTCTTTTAAAAACTTCTGAGATTTTATGCATAGTCAGATTTTTTGATATTTAAAATTATTTCAGATACGATTTAATTTTTGAAAAATTCATCATTTTAAGAAAACTTTATTTTGAATGGACGTCACGCACGTTCATAAAATGTTTTAAAAATCAAGAAAAAATGGCGTTTTTTACGACAAAAAGCAGGCAAGACAATTTTTCCTGGAATTGCCTCAAATTCAAATGAAGGGCCACTAAACTCCCTTCAGCGGGCCATTCGTGACCCGCAGGCCATGGGTTGAAGACCCCTATTTTAGATGGAATCGCTCTAGAATTAGTGTAAATTAGTATATATACTCATATACAATAATAAGTTCAGGAAAAATAATAAGCTACTTATAATTTTTTTAAATTTACATAGTACATACGTATACCCGAGAATAATTGTTTTGAATATATTTCAAAACAATTATTCTCTTATAAGTTTTATAAGCAATCCTGTATGGTAAAAAGAGATTTTGTTGGAACTTATGCTCAAAACTTAAAATATTAGTCAGAAATTTCACTCTAAATCTATAAATATAAAATTAGACTATATTTTTTTAAGCAATTTGATATAAAATTCTTATAAGTTTCATACATGAAAAATGTATTTAGTACGTGTACAGATTGTACAAATTTATTTTCTTTTGTATAATTAAGTATAAGGTAAAATATTTTAGCTATAAAACCAAATTTTAATAAGAGTTTGTAAAAAAAGATGAATAGAATAAAATACTTATTGTTTTAAATACACGATTTTTAAATGGTCTATGATATATATCCTATGAAATATGAAAAATTTTTTTATTTAATTGTATAAATTTAAAAATATTTAAAATTTTCCGAAATTGAAGCAGTTTTTTCAAAGGTAATAGCTTTAAGACGGAACACACA
>BMAO01003945.1:0-17764 GCA_019973975.1 Trichonephila clavata | reverse complement strand
AAATATCTGCAATAAAATTGCAACAATAATTTTTCCCCTTCAATTATAAAAGCATCTTAAGTATTTCTAAAAACAGATTTGTTATTAATCCCAGAAAAAATTTCTTCACTTTTGACTCTTCCAAATAATTTGATGAATATGGAAAATGACTGCATACAACTTTAACAGAGCTAGACTGTGCCATTTTATCAAAAAAGGCAGGCATATATGTATATAAATATCTCTGCCAGAAAATTGCAAGGGAAGATGGCACTTGGAGCCCGTATAATATTATTAGCGATATATATATATATATATATGCACAATATTATGAATTAATGATAATACTTCACAATATATATAGAATGTAATTTTAGTTACTCCTTGTTCATTCAAACACCATTGCCATTTGCATCAAACACTTAAGAACTTTTAGCCCTACTAAATAATTTTAAATCGTCAAACCTCGCTTATTTTTACTCGTTAAGCCAATTGAATTTTAAAGATGCTTAGTTTTAAAAATGCTTAGTTAAACATTTTTAAACTTAATTCTTATGTAAATGGGCATTAGTGACCCACGAGCTAGTATTAAAAAAATATGAACAAAATTTGACCCACGTCTCAAAAAGGTTCGCCATCCCTGCTCTATATAATGAATTTTCCATATAACCAACTATTTTTCGGGATTTAGCGACTTCGTAAAATAGAGGTCCAATTGTATTTCGATAACAAGCTGTGAGCTTGAGCAGAACTTTAAAATTTTTAAAATAATAATAGTTATAAAAAAACGAAGTTGATAAATTCTGTTTGAAATGTACTAGAAAATTATATATTCAAAGACATAAATGCAAATAAATAAATAAATAAAAAAATAAATAAATAAAACAAAGTAAAATTTCATTAGTTTTTACGTTGTATTAAATTATTATTAATATATCATATGTTAATAATCTGAATTTAAGCATTCCTTTAAATTTTATTTAAAATTTATTTATTCCTTTTTTGTACATTGGAATATTCCATTTTTGCTCCCTGGTCTCAAAATTTTGAAAGATCCTGTCTTATTGTTAGATAAACTTAAATATATTTATTAATTTTTTGGGTGATTCGCTGTATGATTATTTGAATACATAGATTTATTCAAATATAATGCAATATATTACTATTTTCCATTTCTTTTTTAAAAATTGAATAGCCCTGTGATATCACTATTCCATGGCGGTAAGTTACACAACCATTTTTACATGATCATTCAGTCTTTTGCAAAAAAATGTCGATATTAAAAACAGGTTAAGAATTTTTTTGAACCATAAATACAGTCTAAGACTATAATTGTATGATGTAAAAGACTAATCTGCATTAAATATGAATTTTTATTATTTAAAAAAATCCCATTTAGTAATTTTGAACTGCAGTCTAATGACGAGGTCGAAGCCTGAATTGTACCTTAATTTCCAGAATATCACGCATTTAATGCAACACTTTGATACTTAGTTCACTTTAAAAATCAGTAATTTGCATTATTTCACTCGATGGATCTTGAATGAGATCGGGTAATGCTCGTAAAAGATGTTAAAGAAATGTATTCACACTAACTATGTTATGTCTTTTCTTCAAAATTACAGTATTTTATCCATAGACTAGCTAACAGAATTTTTTTCAGACACTCTAATTTTCAAACCCAGTTTATTTTTCTTTGGATTCTGGGACAATCAAAAATCGTTTGGAATGAATAGGCAGTTGCAAGATTGGTAACGGATTATAATGCTCACATTTACTGGATTGCCCATGAAGATATCAATACTAACAATTGCCAAAAAGAATGATTCGTCGGATTCAAACTCGTCAGATTCACTTGACGCAGCCAATTCGTCAGACCCACTTGACGCAATTCCTCCAATTACAGCAACAACTGCTCACGCTTCACACATTCTAATTTTCAAACCCAGCTAATTTTTCTTTGGATTCCGGGACAATCAAAAATCTTTTGGAATGAACAGGCAGTTGCAGGATCGGAAACGGAATATAATGCTTACATTTACCGGATTGCCCATGAAGATATCAATACTAACAATTGCGAAAAGAATGGATTCGTCGGATTCAAACTCGTCAGATGCACTTGACGCAGCCAATTCGTCAGACCCACTTGACGCAATTCCTCCATTTACAGCAACAACTGCTCACGCTTCACATTCTAATTTTCAAACCCAGTTTATTTTTCTTTGGATTCTGGGACAATCAAAAATCTTTTGGAATGAACAGACAGTTGCAAGATCGGTAACGGAATATAATACTTACATTTACTGGATTACCCATGAAGATATCGATACTAACAATTGCCTAAAAAGAAGGGAAAAAAACCATTGAGAATTATAATTCCAGAAAATATCACAGAACATTAGGAAACATATCATCTATAGAAACGATATCTAATTGAACCAATAACAGAACAGAGAGGATACTACGTATCCGCATTATTAGCAAAATGATGTAGCTCAGCTAACAAACTCGCTAGACTGACTTGGCGCAGCAAAACAAACTCGTCAGACCCACTTGACGCAATTCTTCCAATTACAGCAACAACTGCTATTGCAAAACGCTCGCCATAACAACTCTATTGTTTGTTCGCCTACCCACCGACTCACTGGTGGGGGAGTGTGTAGCGATATCATTTATATAAGACCAATAACAGCCTCTGGACTAAAGGGATCATTTTGGTATGTGGTTAAGTTCTCGACTTCAGATCCAAGGTCGTAGGTTCTGTCCTACCGGATAAGCGCGCACATCATGATATAATAACTCCAGGGCTCCTGCACAAATATCAATTAATGAATAACCTATACGTAACACCTGCAAAAAAAATAATGATTTGGAACATATTCTCTTAATTTGTGACAAATATAATTCTCAAAGAAATAACTTGTGGAATGTACTGAAGATAGAGCCATGCAATAACATCAGCTTTATTTTGGAACATGCAACGGTTAATAGGCAACTTTTCAAAGTCTTTTGCAGAAGATGAAGTTATCTGATATATATATAAAATAAGAAAGGAAAGACATTTATTCATTTAAATGGAATAACAGCTTTTGTTGCTCCATATCCCACAAAACCTTTAACCTGTGAACTGCCCACGCTAAAATCACAAGGAAACAAATTAAAAATACAAAATAGTGCACTTTAAAAAAAATCAACCTCTGGCAATGCAATGTGTTTTTTAAAAATAAATCTTTTCAATCACATTTATATCCACATTGATATAGCAAACTCAGATTTTATCGTAATCTCGGCTAAATTAAATAGATGTTTCACCTTCTAAAAACAGTAAAACTATTCCAAGATTTTAATTAACAATAGAAAATATACTTCCGAGTCCCTGAGTCATCAGAAAGTATTTTAAATTAACAGAATAATTTTCGCATAAATTTAAAATAGACGTATATTTACGACAGCCGTTACTTTTTTATATCTGAACTGAATTTTTCTTAGAAATGCTCTTTACACAGAAATATAAGTACATCAATGCGTGTTTTATTAGTGTTGCCAAACGTGGGAACACAAAACATATTTATAGAGCTGCTCATCTCTAAACATTGAAAAGATTTTCACAGCTGCAAGCTGTGCTGCTCGAGATTAAATCTCTGATTAATTTATGTTCATCACCTCTGCAAGTTGAACATTCAGATTATGACACATAATCGTAATTTAATGTCTACAACTTGGCACTTTATGCAATAAATTATAGTTATATCCAATTTTTTGACTCTATTTTATCTTATTGTATGTTTTGTTATTACCCCATATTGGCTTAGGTCTAACATTCTATTTCTTACTACCAGTAGAAAAGTTTTCATTGTGAAAGACTTAAGGAAATTACACACACAGGATATTAATATGTAAAAATATGTCTAGTTTTTTGAGGAATAACATTAGTTCATTTAAAAATTAAAAAATTTTCGTTTAAAAATTGAAAAATTATTTGAAATACATCAATAATATTAAAAAATGTAATTGGACTAAAAAAATTCCAAGTGAAACACCCCCCCTCCACCCTCCCACACACAATCTTATAAGAAATTTTTTAAATATGTTGTGTATAGAAGAAATAAGAATTTCTGAGCTCGGTTTTCCTTTCAAAACTTTAAACAAATAGTATTTGCACACTACCGCTACCATGCCAATTTTTAAAATAACTCACCAAATTGGCAATTCCGATTTCGCACGTGTCATAAAAGGTGAATTGGTAATCATGTACTTTGTTTCCTTTTTCTCCGCTTGCCGCCCTTCTAAGCCTAACCGTTCGTTGATATAATAAGATAGAATACTAAAATGCGAATCTGGGATATTTAGCAAATTATTAATTAATAAAATAATTTTATACTTTTTTATTATACATCGAAAAATAATCTCCCTCTACAAAAGATTTTTCGTGATGCTGTAAAAATTTATTACGTACTATCACAACAATACAAGTTCAAGATAACTAATCAGTTTGGCAACCCCAATTTCAAATGTATCGTACGAGCTGAATTGGTGACCATGTGTCTCGTTTCATATAATGACACTAATATGGTTGAGATAGTACATTATTGCAAGTTCTCGCAAAAACATGCTCGCTTTCATCCCTCCAACTATACAAAAATTGACAGATTTGGTGTCGAAGGAATCCTTGTTTGTGGAGGTATAATATTGGACAGTCGTACACCACTGTACGTTTTCGATGCAGGTACTGTCAACTGATAGTAGGGATGGCAAACTCGCGGCACGCGTGCCACGGTGGAAATGTATCAGTAGTACGCCAAGACTTACTGAAAACTTGAAAATTTTTGAAAAGATAATAAATGACCTTTTTTTTACAATTTTATTGAAGTGGGGCTGTCTCAGATAAAAACCCTCAAAATTTAGGTACTATTGTTACTATTTGTTTCAACTTTTCAAAGGAGAAAACGGAAAAAATTCTTATTTCTTCTACACTGACTTCCAAAAGTTAAGTACGGAGAGGAAAATGCTAATTCCCGGAAGCCAATCAGAATTGAAGAGGATGCAATTCGCTGTAGAGGTAGATGGAAGTATGCAAATATGTTAGGTAACAGCCAATCGTGCTTTCATGTCAAGAAATATGTAAAAAGGGCAGTCTTATAAGAATCCAGCTTTATGAAGGGTTACAGAAGTTGATTGCAAGTGCTGATAGAAGGTGTTTAAAACTTTCGTACAATTTTTTTCAAGACATACATGTTTCTATGACTTCCAGAAAACGAATGGAAGGTTCTGAGGGCTGGCGTGCTGTGGAGCGCATTGAAGCAGGACCGTCGATCACAGATGTTGCTCTTTTCTTCGGCGTTCATCATTCTGTAATTTCACGTTTATGGAAAACAATTCCAAACCACACAGACAGTTGCCGAAGGCCCATAGGCGGTCGCCCAAGGGTTACAACCCCGCGGAAGATCGATATATTGCTATTGTAGCCAAGCGGAATCGCAGAGCTACCACACACGTGTGACATCTATGGTTACAGTGTCCATTGGTAAGGCTATATCTGCAGCTACTGTACGCGAGGATTACATATGAATGGACTGTATGCCCGGGTACCTTGAATTTGTGTTCCTCTATCCGTCCAATCAAGAGGGGCACGATTAAAGTGGTGCCGGGAATATGGCAATTGGACTGTATCTGACTGGGGCAATGTCATGTTTACTGATGAGTCAAGATTTGCTCTGGAGCCAGATGACAAGCGTATAAGGATAGGATGTAAACAAGGAACACGCAATCAGCCCCAAAACATCACGAACATCACGCATTCTGAGGCGGAAGCATTATGGTGTGGGCAGGGATTTCATTAAGATACCGCACCGACCTGCACATCTTTAAACGGGTTTCTGTGACGGCTGTCCGGTATCGAGATGAAGTCCTAGAACCCATTGGGAGATTGTACGCTGCAGCAGTTGGCCCTGCTTTTGTTTTAATGGACCATAACACACTTCCCCATAGAGCTGACATCGTCGATGACTACCTGGAGAGTGAAGGGATTGCGCGTATGGCGTGGCCAGCATATTCGCCCGACCTTAATCCATTGAAAATCTTTGGGATGCTCTCGGCCGTGTTGTATCTTCACGTTTCCCACCTCCAACCACTCTTATTGATCTGGAAACTGCTCTACAAGAAGAATGGTGATTGCTTGATTCTGCGGTGGTTGACCACTAATTGAACGCATGGTCCGAAGGTGTAAACTTTGCATACAGATGAGGGGGATCACATACCTTATTAATGTCTTTTTTTTCATTTTATGCTGTTCATTTTCACTTCATACATAATTCTGTTTAAGTCTCCAGTGTGACAATATCTGATAACTTACAAAAATTTAATATTCTTTTCATTTCTGTATATAATTATTGATTTTGTTTTATGTATAAATATATATGCTACTTTACTTGCATTTTTTTGCATTTTATATCTTCTTGCTTAACTTTTGGAAGTGAGTGTACACACAACATATTTAAAAAAATTCTTATAAGATTGGGCGTGTGTGACATACATAAAATCTGTGAAAACTGATGAACTATTTACTGCGTTGCCACAAAATTTGGCCCAGAGACATATTGCAATTTCAGAAAGAATATAGCAAAATTACAGCATTGGAAAAGATTTTAATTGTGAGTTATGTGATACAAGTCTTATCAAAAAGTGTGAAATCATGAATCGGAGATAAAGCATTTACCTCGGGAAAAATCTGTCTAATATGGACTGTGGCCACTGTAAACTGCTATACAAGTCTCACAACGAGTTGTCATACTACTTATGAGGAGGTCAATAAGTATTTGTGGCAACAAAGACCATTTTTCCAAAAACAGGAACTTCTGATTCCTGGGCGGTCCTGGGGGAAAGTTACGCTTATATAAATGGCTTTTTTTACTACATCATCTCAAACATATTCAATAGAATTGTAATTCAGAGACCTCAAAGTTTAATCCGTACGGAGAATATATCCTCTCCTTCGTGAAATTCATCAACAATGTGAGTTCTGTTTGGCCGCGCATTATCGTCCATAAAAATGCAGTCTGGGTCCATAGCACCCAGAAAAACCTCGCACAGAGTCTTCCAGGACCTCATCCCTATATCGCTATTTCACACTGTACTCACATCCCTATCAACTGTACATTTTCGATGCAGGTACTGTTAACTGATAGTACCTGCATCGAAAGCGTACAGTGGTGTATGACTGTCCAACATTATGCCCCCACAAACTAGGATTCCTTTGACACCAAATCTTTCGATTTTTGTTACTTAGGAAGGATGAAAGCGAGCTCCATTTTCTCTCCAGTTGAAAACTTGACGAGAACAACTTTGTCTGGGACATTTCGTATCATCCCTGAAAGGAACATGTACCCATTCTTGTGGTGTCCAGGACTGATGTTGTCAGCAGCACAATATCCAGTCTTTCCTGCTGGAGGCAGCCAAAGGGACCTACCAGAGTGGATGCTGGGAGTAAAGGCCAGTCTCTGCAAAACGCCTGTAGAAATTTTACCTGGAAATTCTTCCAGACACAGCAACAAGGTCACGGTTAAGCTGAGCAGCCGTTGTCCGCTTCTGTCGTCATGCGCTTAATGTTAAGTAGTGATCCTGGGCATGTGGCGACCTTCCTGGTCTCCTCCTTGATACTCTGTGGCGACCTTCCTGGTGACAATAACACTTGTTTAGAACTGATTTCACAGCCAAGAGATCACTTTTGGGCCACTTGTAACCAATGTACTACCTCCGCTCGAAATTGGCCGTCTTCAAGGAGTGGAGGCCGATGGCTCTTCATCTCAAAGATTCATCTAAACGATTATGAAATCTTACTGGAAACAAGACTAACTTGCTAGTTTTAGTGCACTATTCACAAAACTGGAGGTAAAATTACCATATGCTTGAACTTTCTTAATCCAGGTGTTCTGCAAAAACTAACTTTTAGCAACTTATTTTCCTAAAATGAAGGTTGATATTGTATATTTTTCGTTCTTTAAAATACGAATTCTATCAGTTTTATTGGAGGCACACACATTTTAAAATTGTGACGAAAAACATGTTTGTGACCTTAATTTTGGACATGAGTGCACCTTGGAACCACCTTAATTACGTACTAAATCCAGAATAACCCAAACTCTACATAATAAAGAAATTTTTTTAATAACATTTGTACGTGAATTTTCACTCGGATTTCATCAAAATCCTGTGTCGCACTTAAGGAAAAATTGTTACAAATAAATTAAAACATATTATAAATATCGCTTGGAAAAAAAACCATATAGAAATTTTTAAAAATATATTATTTTAATTAGAATGAAACCTAATTGTGTGTGAGTGCGTGTTTATCTATATTTATGAATATATATAACTGTGAAAAAAATAGCATAGATCTGTAAAACAAATTCCTTGAATGAAGTATATTTGTTATAATTCTGAATGAAGAAAATGAGAACCGAGAATATATAATCTTTATTTCATAACGAATTTCCTTTATGCTATATTTTCTATGTAATGAATTAGTGTCGATTAACATTTATTAACCTTAAATTTGGACATAGTATAAATAGATCTACATAATACATGTAAATTGCAGTTTTACAATTTGAGCAATGAGTTGTGCATAATTTGTACAATGGGGTTGGTCCACTGTTAAGGGACAGGAGTACCCTACCCCAGTACAATATAAAATTAACAATAATAATATTTAAAAATTAAATTACGTATAAATAATAAAAATTAGTTTTTATTTTATTGATTATTATTTACTTATTACTACTTGATATTTTTCACATAATATTTTCCGACTATGTACCCGTTAGCGTATTCCGTTTATAGAATTCGTGTGATTTTATTCAATGTCGCCAATATGGTTGCGATAGTACGTAAGTACCAAAATAAAGTTTTAACTTTTTATCCAGCATTAAAAAAATTATCAAATTATAAGTGAGAGAGTTTTTTTAACGTCGCTCTATAAAGCTACATTGGTGGCTCTATAAAGTATTGGTGACGGACCTCATCAAATTATGAGAAATAAATGCATTGTTTTTTAATGATATTACATACATTTTCGTTACATATCAGATTAAGAATTTATCAAAGGATACACAAAAAGTAAAATGAATGTAGTAGTCAAAATAAAAAGGAGGGAGGAGAAATCTTAATAACTTTCACAGTTTCATCGCAACTGCACAAAAAGATAGGTATTTACGTAGTATCGTAACAATCACGAACTCCATTAATAACTCGCCTAGTTAGCAACCCCGAATTTCCAATGTGTCTGTCGTTCGCGCTGAATTAGCAACCATGTGCTCCGTTTCAAAAAATGTCGCCAATAAGTTGTGATAATACGTAAATATCAAAAGATGTTATTGGCCCAATGGGAACTAAATTATGTTAATGGGTATTAATTACCAGAGTGAATTAACTCTATAAAATGATTTTCTCAATTGAACCTGACGTTTTTGGTTGCAGAACTGCATTGAGAAGACTAAAAATATTTGTTTCAAATTTCATTTGAATCCATGGTAGATTAGAATGGGGGAGGGGGTGTGTGCTTGGCGATTTAAATTTATTTTGGCTAGAGAAATAGTTCGCAAAGTTACTTCAATTAGCGATAGGTGTTTTTGGCGACCGGATTCGATAGCCAAACTATCTATGACATCTAGATAAAATCGCCAAAAATTCAAAGCCTCCCCTCCCTCCTAATCTACACTTGAACTAGGGGCGGCTCTAGGGCCGACAAACCGGACCTATGTCCGGGGCGGCAAATTTTGAGGGTGGCATTTGGACCAAATTTTAAAAATACTTTTTTTTGTTATGGAAAATTTGGAAGAATTTAAAGTACACTATAAGGAAAAATATTCAAAACGATATAATTTCTCTTTTATATGAAAATATTAAATTATACATTGTTCATAAAATTAAACCAGCTAAATATTATTCGATAATTTTAGATTGGGCCCCTGATGCCAGCAAAATCGAACAAATGACATTTATGATAAGGTATACATGTATTGAGAAATCTAATTCTAACAAAGTTATCATTAAAACTAAAGCCAGTTTTTTTGTTTCCTTCCAGTTGAAAGATTAACTGGAAGAGAACTTTCAAATTTAAAAGTTGAGAAACTTAAAAAAAATTAGGGCTAAATTTGCTAGATATGCGGGGGCAGGCCTTCAACAGTGGAGTGAATATGAAAGGCGAGCAATCAAGGGCTCAATTTAAAATAAGAACATTAAATCCGCGAACAATCTATGCTCCATGTAGTAGCCACTCTTTAAATTGGGACTAGGGTTTGCAGCCCCGGAATCCCGAAATCCCGGGATTTAATTTTTATCTGAATTATATTTTGAAAATTTTTTCAACGTATTGTGCATCATACATTAAATAAGATACATTTAATGTATCTTATTTACTTCTTTTGTACTGTATATGGTTAATGTTAGTTTTCTTACATGTTGAACCTTGAAAGGGTTCGAGGCGAGTGTGTATGTTAAACCGTGAAATTTCATATGTTTTCTCTTATTTTCCTCTGTAACTTTCTCCCCATCGTGAATGGGGTCAGAAAATGGACATTTCTCCCACCCCAGGATGTCTGGTGTCAGCTAACTTGGAAAGAGGCATTTAGAATTTTTGGAAAATATCTAGTAGGGTTTTCAGCCCCAGGATCCAGAATTTCTAAGCCCGGGATCTTGGAATTCCGAAACCCTGGATCTCGGTGTTTTTTCTAATCCGGAAATCCCGGGATAAAACTAACTAATTCCGGATTTAATTTTGTCTGAATTATATTTTAAAAAATTTTTCTCATAAAATTTTCCTAAGAATTTAATTTTTCAAAAATTTATATCCTGTTTATGAAATATGTACATAGAATTTTTTTGCGCAACTATAAGTACTATATGTAAGAAAATATATATGCACAGTATGTGTGTGGGTGAACGTCGCAAAGATCTAAGTGGCTCACTGCAATGCTTACACAAAATTATATGCCAGCGTTTCTCAAATTGTGGGACGCGCCTCCTTAGGGGGGCGTGATAACTCTACGAGGGGGGGGGGGCGTGAGCATAATGAAAAGTCAAAAACATATTATTTAAAAAAAATTATTAATTTACTGAAAGTAAACAAAATGCATTCAGACATAATAAAAAATTAAATTTACATTTACTCTTATAAATGTATCTGTACTGTTCAATGTATTTTATAATTAATTTAAGAAAACCAAATTAAGAGAAAAAGTTTAATAATTACCATTAACCCCATGGGCTTTTCATATATAAAATTGTATACAAAAATTAACACTTTTCTTGATAATTTGTGCTGTTCATAAATAATCTCTTAACTGTCGATTAAAAGTTAAGCGAATCGCTCCCCGATGCCTTCGTTTTCCACGTAAGAGCACGTATGTGATGTATTGGGAGGTATGGAAGAAAAGGAATAAAAATAAGCAAATTCTCCGAAATAAGTAAATCTTTCGGAAACACTGTCATAGAGAGTCCTTTTATTGCATACCAAAGCCTTTGGAGTAATTTTAAGGATATCAGTGCACAGAAAAGATCATACTTCGGAAAGATGCATATATACGTCCGCGGAATGTAACGCACGAGTTTGGCGAGACGTATATATACGCCGGTGGCACTCAAGAGGTTAAAGTCTTATTGTAGCTATAGCATCAAAGTATAATCATAGTTTAGCATCAAAGTATAGCATCAAAGTTTTATATATAGCATCAAAGTTATATAGCATCATATTATATAGCATCAAAGTTTTAAAAATTTATTATAACTTTTAAATCATATTAGAGTCTATAAGATAATGATAGTATGTTTACAATTCTTATTTTATTATTTCTATTCTTTTCATACTTTTGCTAAGTGCTATTTTTCAGCCATTGCTTTGTTTTGAAATTGTATTTGGGTCTAGAATCTGGCAATAACTTGTTTATTGTACTCAGATTTAGCGCGGGCTCTGCATTTCTGTATGCAATTTTTAGGTAAGTTACCTTTTTCTCATAATGGACTTAGATTTCCTATTTATTATTTTCAATTGGTTTTTGCTCGGTATTATTAACAGAAAGGGGGAAGGTTGGCTGGCCAAAAAACATGTCCAACCCCACTTTTATACATAGAATTTTTTTTTTTTTTTTTTGTATACAAGCTGTCCTAAGTCAGCAATGATGTTGATAATACTGTAGCATCCATTCTTTTATATTTTTATATTTTACTCTGTTATTTCAATTTTTCAGATCTTCTTTTAAATTCTGTTGTCTGGTTATCTAGCAATTGCTATTCTTTTGATAGATTTCTAGAGCTCTGGTAGCTCCTGTTGTTGTTGTTGTTGTCTTGTCCTTCCGCGGGGAAGGAATGAAAGTTGCCATTGCCTGTGAGACAGGTTGGACTTCTTAACGATAGATGGCGACACCACCTATCTCCACCTCCATAATTTTGGCATGGAACTGAAGGGAGGGAAATATTCTCCAGCCCCTGCACTCTTTGTTTCTGCTGTGACCGCCCACAAGACTTTCGGACCCACTTATTTAACAAGCACACGTACTCCGTCTATACTCGGTGGTATTTAGTGGCATCGGGCATCGAACCCAGGGCCTCCGGTCTGGAATCCGATGCTCTAACCACTTGGCTACCCACGGCCCTTCAGGCTATTAGTTGTTTTGATGTGATGTACTTTTTCAGTTCCATACTTTGGAATATTTTTGTTCCATTTGATTTGTGAAACCTGATCTCAGTTATTTTGCTTCGAGATATTCTGTTTTGCGATATATTGTTTTAGGAAAAGGTATAAAATGAATCACAGGTTTGGTGGTTCAAATTACACAGTATGTAATACTATTGGTAATAAGGTGAACTCCTATAAGACTAGAACTTTCTGGAATTCAAATTTTATAAGTCATAAATAACTTTCAAATTATAAATATGAGAGCAATATCTCCAGAATAAACATAATCATAATTATATTCCTTCTTCTTTAAACTTACATGAACAAATTAACTTCCACAATAATATTTATAAATATGATACTACACAAGTTCAACACATAAATTATTTTCGTTATAATAAGCGCAATAATAGTAGATGTAAAACTAGTCCAATGTTAAACATAGAACAATATGATAATACATCTAATTTTTTCTTATGTAAGACCTTCAATTGCACATTTATATGTTAAAATGTAATATTTGTAATTTTAAATACATTGGCCATACAAGCAATACTATCAATATTCGCTTAAACTTGCATAGATCAAATACCAAAAATTACAAATATAATAATAATAATTCTAAAATTGAAATCAGGCACTTTCATCTACATGGCTTTGAAAATAATGATATTTCTATTCTTAGAATAGTCCCACAAGTTAAAAATAGACTGTGGTGGGAGAACCACTTCATTAAATATTTTAACACTATATATCCTTATGGTTTAAATACCATACACTTTGGTAAAAATGCGTTACTTAGCATTCAACAAAATGATAACAAAGAATATTTTTATAATAGTGATAATGTAATAAAAGTTAAACGAATTAAAAGAGGCAAAAGGAAGAAAAGAAATAGCAAACTACCAGTTGAGATTGTTTTTAAAATTAATGATCTCTGTAGCAACTTTGAAAAGTCTTTTAACATTAAACATATTAAATATTTCCTGTTCGGTTTGAACAAAAAAGAAATTAAGTATACTAAAGTTATCCTCAATAAGAATGATTTCCAAGACTGCCATGCCTTACATATTATTAAGGATATTATTAATTTTCTCATTCATAAATTCAATATAAAAGATAAAGATCTAGTAAATAGTACTACTGAGTATTGTACAATTTTGTTCATGAATAAATCTTATAATAACATTAATTTTTCAAAGATATTTAATAAGTATGTACATAGCTTACCTATCAATAATGTTTGCATTAATAAATTATAGTTTTTAAGAAAAAAAGTAAAAAACACGCTTTTATACTGAATTGAACTAAAAAGTTAAAAAATAATTCTTAATAAAGAATAAAATGAGTTACGAGAAAATGAATGTCATTGGGGTAAAAGCGTGGGGTGCTTTGTACTACATTTTTACACTAATTCAGATTTTCGGAATAGAAGTTAGAAATTATAACAATTGATACATTTATAGAACACCCCACGCTTTTACCCCCAATGACATTCATTTTCTCGTAAATCATTATATTCTTTAGTAAGAATTATTTTTTAACTTTTTAGTTCAATTCAGTATAAAAGCATGTTTTTGAGTTTTTTTTTTAAAACTATAATTTATTTTTCATTTTTTAGTTCGAACTACAATAAAAGCATGTTTTTTAAGTTATCATTTATTCATTGTTGAATTTATCCTTGAGTTTGATATTGGAAGCTGGAATTACGTGGCTGTGGAATTAGTCTTGCTCTTCAATGGAAAAATTATTAACGGTCTCAAGTGTATTTATTCTCTCCGTTTCGAGGCTTCGGATGAGTCCCGTATCGTTATATTAGATTCCGTCTCTTCTGAACAGGTCAAACAAATAAAAGTGTGTTAAGAAGGAAAAATTCGAATCAAAAAATTTTTTTAATGTACCATGTTTTTATAACAGACTAAAAATTATAAAATTCCTCCGTTTCGTTTTTGTTTTCTTTTTCACATTTTCATGCACTGTCATCCACTTCTGAGCTATGGTCCAAATTTCAAGTCTCTAGCTCCTCGGAAAGTCACCCAGTTTAAAATCAGTTACAAAATTCCACCCGGACAGACATTAAAGAAAGCGAGTTAACAAAAGCATGATAATATTAAGTGTCAATCGTGTTATCCCTTTTAAACGTATTGTTTTAATGTTAATTTGTATCATCACTTCTAAACGTATTGCTTTATAAAAATAAAAATAAATATTTAGCATTTGGAACGTAAATTATTTTTTTCACCTACATGAGGCTTTTTTTTAATTTTAATTTTCAGAAAATGTTTATATTATGGTAAAAATTGCTAACACACACCACCCTTCACTTTCTCAGATACAGAACACTTTTTTGTTTGTTTTATTTCTATTAACCACAAGTGTTTTTTATTCTGCATATAATTAGCTTTAAATTCAAACACTCGCTTCAGGGTTAGACCTTATTCTTTTAGTCGCTAAATCTGAAATTAGTCGCCAAATCTGGAAACTATGTATGAAATTAGTCGCCATATATCTGAAAATGGTATATGGAACTAGTCGCCAAATTTAAAAATGATATATGCAATAAGTTGCCAAATCCGGAAGGGGTATATAAGAAATTGTCGCCAAATCTAATTATCCTTATTCCTGACGATCCTGAAAAGGACAATGGAACAAAATTATGAAATTATTGTATTGTCATCGGTCCTTGACAAGTGTGCGAAATTTCGAATGAATTCGATATTTTTAAATGGGTAAAAATCGAGTTCTAAGATTCCGTTACATGCAAGTGAAACTTATAAAAGCGTGTTAAAAAGGCTTTTAAGTATAATAAAAAAATTGGTAGCTCAATTTTTAACTACAATAATATTAATGATTTGCAAAATAATAACTTTGTTTGTAATTGTAAGGATTATCCTGATTTTATAAACGATCATCACAAACATGTTGTAACAGGCAATTTAAATATTGTTGAAGAGAATACTCTTAAGCAGATTATGTCCAAAGGTACTAGCTGTAGATTAATGATCTCCAATAATAATAATGCCATTAAAAAACAAATTTCTAAAGATATTTGTAACTTTATTACTAAATTAGCAATTAAATACAGTTTTCCTATTGAAGCTTTTAATGAATTTAAATGCAATGTTTTAAAAGAGTTACTGAAAAATAACTTTAAAACTGATTGTGAATTAATTTACAAAAATATTAAACATCAGATTGCAGAACTACAAAAGAATTTCATTATTGTTTATGTCGATAAAGTTCCGGGTAATTATGCAATTATTTGCAAGTGGTTGTATGCTGATATGCTAAATAGACATTTTCATAATAATTATGTTTTTAAAAAATCTAATTCTAGCAATAGAGAAATTTTTAATCGAATTTCTGCTTTTTATAAAAAACTAGATTTACGCATTTCGGATATTAAATTCCCTCATATTTTCCTAACTCCAAAATTTCATAAAAATCCTATTAAAAATTTAGAACTATAACGAACGGCTTTAAAGCATATATTACACTTCCGGGTAGATAGCTACAAAAGATTATTCAATCTACATTAGACAGAATTGATAATTCGACTATAGTTAAGAATAGTTTAGATATCATTAAGTATATGCAAGGTAAAAAAATTATCTCTATTCACACCTATGACTTTGAAGATTTATTTAATTCCATAGATATTGGGGACATGGTTAAAATTCTCAAAATAGCCTATAACAAATATTCTTTGAATAAACTAATTAATTATGATAAATATCTTTCTATTATTCATCTAGTACTAAATGAAAATTATATTTTTCACAATAACTCTTATTATCAGCAAATTAAGGTCTTCCACAAGGAGGTCCTGCTAGTAACTGTTTAGCCAATATTTATTTGCACTTTTATGAATATGATAGCATTGGTTTCGATTCTTGTTACTTTTTTAGATACATAGATGACTTAATCATCTTTAGTAATATAGTAAATTATGTTCCTAGTTTTAAATATTATCCACAATATCTGAAAATATTAAAAACCAAATATAATACTGAGTCTGCAAATTTTTTAGACCTACAATTAAATGTTAAGAATAATATACTAATTAGTAATATTTTTGATTAAAGAGACTCTTTTGATTTTAACATTATTAAAATGCCTTTTTGGAGCAGTGAACTACACCTATCTATTTTTAGAAATATTATCTTAAATTAAAAAAAAAAAAGAAACAACGATTTAGTCACAGATAATAATGTTAAACAAAATAATTATAAGCTGTTCTGCAATAATTGCTTGGAATACAATTATCCAAGTAAATTCATTTTTAAATATATTTCTAAGTTATCTCTCTAATTCTCCTTTTTATTGTTAATTATTATTTTTTTCTCCTGTTTTTTATTATTTTCAATTTGTTTTTGTTTGATTAGTTTAATTACAATAAAACTACCTAGGTGGCGCCACTAATTTTTGTTTCTGGTGTTACCAACTTAACACGTAATTTTTAACATCACTTAGCATGGTTGCGTTCGATTTTAGTGGTTTTTTCCCCGCCTTCTTGTGAATTGCATTTTTTAACGTAAGTTTTTTTTTAAATTGTTTTATTTATTTTTATCTTGTTAAAATTTCATTTCCTTTCATATTTTATATTAATTTTATTATATTTTTCTGTCGGTTGCAAATTACACGTGGTTGGTTTTAGGCCTAACTTTTCAATTTGGTTATGTTTTTCTATTATGTTTAAAATTTCTGCTGAACGGGGAAGTGTTGGATCCGTAAAATATATTTAACCCTAATTTTGCTGGTCCTAATTCAGCAACAGCTTTAGAAATCATAATAGGTCTTCATTTTATTCCATTGACTCTTCTGGTTTCTTACATTTTAAAGGTCTAACTCTGTTTCATGCGATACATATGCTTAGTTAATTCTAGTACAATATATTTTTCCATCATTTTTTATATTGTGTTTCTTGAAATCTAGTTTTAATTTTCTAGTTTTGTTAGTAGTATAATTTAGTACAATCAATTTTATTATACTGAGTATTTTTTCATTTTATGATGATATATATATATATATATATTGATTTGTGACACACAACAGCTAAGAGGTTGTCGACCCATGGTCTATAGACATGAAAGAACTATTCGACGACTAGTTGCC
>BMAO01003944.1:0-79669 GCA_019973975.1 Trichonephila clavata | reverse complement strand
GTGCGGCTGCAATAGCACATAAGTACCTATTGTATTAGTTTAATATTGTGTAGCTGTTAGTGTCTTTTCTGACAATCTTCATAACTATCAGATTTTTTACTAAAAAAATTTTAATGAAGAAACTTTTTTATGTTTAAATTGTCTAAAAAACATGCAATTTCTCATTTAAAAAAAAATCAATTTTTTACATATTTTAAATCTTTATTGCTTAGTAATCTGTTTTTGTAAAGGAAAAGTTATTTATAATCTTGTTAAAAATGGGAAATTTACGGCATTTTTGTGAATTGGCATTAATTGTATGTTAGGTTATGCTGTTATGTGTCATAAATCAAAATAATTTGTATGTAATAATAAGTTATTTGTGATAAACAAGAAATTTCTTGAGAAAAAAACACGTCTTTTTGATAGCAGTTTCATGTCATTTTTTTATATATAATTTTTTGTTGATTTCCCTATATATATTTCAAAGCAATTAGAGTTTATTTTTCTTTTTAACTGTTAAGCTTATCAACACTTCTGTCCCTTGTGATTTTAAAAATCCCTTAGAGGAAGCATTGATCAGGAAAATCCTTAAATATATTCTATTAGGCATCGCAAGATCCTTTAACAAAATAAACCCTAAATATGCAGCTTCTGCTAATTCTTATTATAAACCTAAATAGCTCAGTGTAAATTTATTTAATTAAATCAGTTTTCAAAATTCTACTAAACACTCTCAAAATTTTCACTTTTGCGCCAATCCAGCCAATCTTAGAGCTTCAAAAGTCTACGGACCTTGGAAGCCGATCACAGTGACGGTACCCCATGGGTTCGAAGCTATTAACACTGACATGAGTATCTGCAACCCCATTGGGCGAGCAGTCTCTACACCCATGACTGTCATTGGCCAAGGGAAAGTCATGTTATTTTTAGCATTCTGATCCCAGTTTTCAAGTCTCCTCTTGGTAAACTGCTACTTTTAAATGCATTTATTTCTCCCTCATGTTTTCGCTTAAATTATTTTTTATTCTTAATTTACCTTTTTACCCTCAAATAAAATGGGCAAAGTTAATCAAAGTCAAGCTATCTATCACCTCATGACAGGAGATAAAACCCCTGACGGCTAGGTGCTCCAAATAAAATCTCAGCTTCGAAAATCCTTGTTAAATACAATGTTTTGCACTCAAAAGTGTAACTTTTTTTAAATCATAGACTTGTAGAGTGTGTGTGTTGATCAAAAAGTTCCCAATATCAATGTTTTGCCTCCCCTCCCCCTTTTTTCAAATGGGCTGCATTTTGACACACAACCCTTTTCAAACATGTCACATCTCCCAAGTGCAAGAGCCATTTCAGTGGTGGGACATCTAGTGGCCACTCTTGCTACCTAATTTTTATGTTTGAATTCATTTTAATTCAAACTCTTGATGCTAAATGTTGCTGTGATTTAATTTTGCCAAGAGTACCAAAACCGAATTGATATTCAAGCAATCTTTTACCAACATCATAATCATATGATTTGTGTGTTTATGATTTTCACATTAAAAAAACCTATTGACTCCTGCCGGGATCGAACCTGCAACCTTCGGCTTACAAGTCGGGCACGCTACCTCTGAAACACATATCATTGTAATTTTTCTTTTGTAAAAATGACAGAGGTATAACTTGCTTAGTTTCAATTATATAAATTGATTTAATTAAATTATATATATATTGAGATGCAATTACTTTGACCCTTCCCCCTTTATGCTTTTTTTAGAGAAATGTGAATTGTAAGAATATTAAATTATCTTTCTTCTATGCAGTTAAGATTAGAACAAGAAAGGAAAGAGAAAAAGAAGCAGAAGGAGAAAGAAAAAAAAGAACGACTGCGAGCGGAAGGAAAGTTGCTAAACAGAAGTCAAAAGCAAAATCGTGCTCGCTTGGAAGCCACGCTTGCTGCATTGAGAGAACAAGGTAAAGAAAATGTTACCATAATGTAGAATCAAAGTTTCCCTAGTTTTAATGTGTAATTTTTGGCTTTGCATAAATCTTTTTGTAACTTTTACAGATAATTTTATACATATATATATTAGATTTTTGTAAGAGTTTGTAAAAAATTTAATGATTTTCCTTGTTTGTTTCTTTGAAAAGTTTTATTTTTATTAATTTTTAAGACTAGTCTTAAGTGATGTAATTATACTTTCCTCAAAGTTTATCATTTTTACGTAAGAAATTTATACACTAAACATTTAAAATTTATATCAGTTGGTAATTTTATTACATCAGATAAATTATGTGTTTTTAAATTTGTAGTTTTAAGATTTATTTTAATGACAGGCAATTGTTTGATAATATTCATTATTGATGAGGGGGAATAAAGAGATTGTTTTAAATAAAGCTTGTATAACTGAAAAACAACTTTTATTGTTAAAATTTTCTTATTGCGCAGGTGTTGAAGTTCCTCAGATTGGTGAAAAGAAAGATACTGCTCAGATTGGTGAAAAGAAAGATACTGCTCGACCCAGATTTGGAGATCGTAAAAAACCACCGAAAAAGAAATCAGCTCAACAAGGTCTTTTTTAAATAATATTTTTATTTTGTTTATGACTAAAAAATATAATTGCTGCAATGATAAATGTATTTAAATGAAAAAAGATGCTTCTGTTGAAGAAAACAAAATTTTAGAGAATAGTAGTTAAGAATTCTTTTTTAAATTTTTAAATTGATTGATATGGATGTCGTGTTCGTAAATATATCTTTTGAGATTTTGTAATCCCTATTTTATTGAATAATAATTCCATAAATTAAGAATCGAGTCTTAAAGTTAAATATGTATTTTTTAAACCTATGGTAAATTTTTAAATTCAATTTAAAAACTAAATACAGTAGAAGTCCGATAATCCGGCACGTTCGGGACCGGCTCGCTGCCGGACTATCGAAAATTCCGGTCTATCAGGCGGCAATAATAAGAACAATTAGGTTAATAATTAAACTACAAATGCAGTATGCAAATACATACAACAACGTTTATTTTACATTTCATATAATGTATGTACACGTACTGTAAAACATATTTCACTTAGATTTAAAAAAGTCACGAATGTCTTTTTGTTTTCTTGACTTTTGGCGTTTAGTATAAAATTTATTTTTAATGATATGGAAATCAATAATTTCTGAAGCACTGTAGCTAGTACTAGCCTCAGCAAAAGAGATAAACTTATTTAGTGTTTCTGCAGCTTCTGGTCACTGTACAGTTAGAACGAAAATCACTTTTTTTATAAACATTTTCAAAAGTTACGTTTACTGCGATGTGAAAGGACACAAAACAACAACGCACAAAAAAATGGCGAAGACGCTTCGTGATTGATTACAGAGCTGCACTGCACTGAATTTGTTGTGACAGCTGAGAGTAGCCGGCGCTAATTGTTTCCGAACAATACCGAGCGCTTCCGGATGATCCGAACTACCCCGAAAACTTCCGAATAGCTCTCGGGCGTTTTTATTTGCTTTAGAGACAAACTTTTGGAGAAAACCAAAAGTTTTACAATTTTCCGGAGCGATGCCGGACTATCGGGCATTCCGGACTGTTGGATGCCGGACTAATGGACTTCTACTGTACTTTATTTGAGTTGCCTCTTTTTTTAATTGGTAGTGATTAGTTTCATAAATCTAATCAGTTGTAACCATGAATAGATCATATCCCTTTGAAGATTAACATAATGCTTTTTGATATGTTTGTTGTTTATTTTATATAATGATTTTTTGTTAATTTTAATTTCATAATCAGGTTTTTTTAATGAAATGCACATATTTAATCATATGCACACTTTTTAATCTATTACTTCTTTTTGCTGTTGTGAACCATTATCGTAAAATTTAGGATGTAATGCACACTGCTTTTTTTTACAAAGGAATCTGAAATGATGTATGTATGCAATGCTCTTATGTTTTGAAATCATTTATTGAGGTACTATCCAGGATTTTAAAAAGATAATATACTTCTAGAACTACAACCTTTAAGTTCATTAAGTATGTCATTTCTTTCAAATAAATAATATCCTAATCTTTGTTAGAAGTTTAATTTTTTTTATGTTCATCTCTTGTTTTTTATTTTGAAGTTTATTTTTAAAGCCAAGTTTTATACTCAGCGTATTACGCTAACCCATAAATTTAAATTTTACTTATTTTTTTTGTTGAAAGTGCGCGTTATGCATCAGATTTTACGGTAAGTACCTGATTGAACATTTTTGTAATTTTTAATATGTGAACGCTCTCCCAATTGTTATAAATTTCCCTTCAGAAACTGAGATTGAACAAACCGATGGCAGCAAAGAAGCCTCGCCCAAAATTGAGGAAGAAATTGTTCCAGAAGTTCCTCCTCCTCAACCTGTGGAAGAAGAAGATGATGATGATGATGTGAAAGATGCATGGGATGAAACTTCCTCAGAAGAAGAGGAGGAGGAAACTGTGGCCAAGCCAGAAATTAAAAAAGTGGAAATTGTAACTAGAAGTTCTTCAAAACGAAACAATAAAAGTGAGTCTGAAGAAGAATCCTCTGAGGAATCTTCATCTGAAGAAGAAAGTGGTTCAGATGACGACAGCTATAGCAGTTCTGACAGTCAAGATGAGAGCATATCTTCTGAAGAGAGAATTCAAAATAGAATACAGGTATGTTTCAACTGATAGAAATAAATATAATTCTTGCTCCACAAAACATTAGTTTATATGAATGTTTCTATATGTAAATTTTGAAAACACTTATTTTTTTTTTTCTAAATTTTTCTATTTTGCATTAAACTCTTTTTATTATGTAATGGTAGATTTCTCTTTTAAACTAGTGAATTTATGTTTGAGCTCTAGAAATAAATATGGGCTATTTTGGCATCCTTCATAGGCAGAAACAAATATCTACCCCCAATAAAAAATTTTAAAAAAACCTACTTTTAAAAAGAATTTTTTTCAGAAGAACCTGAAATACTTTAACAATATTTTCCACAAAACCTGAAGTAAAATCTTGATTTTTCTTTTAACCTTTGTTCAACAGTAAATAATTATAAAAATATCAATTTTTTTTCAAATTTAAAAGTAAGCAATAACAATTAGCTTCACTTACATATACAATCAGACCCCGATTTACGTAATTCATTAGGACCAAACATTTTATTCAGGGTTATTTGTAATATCAGGATCCAAATAAAATACAAATTTTTTGTACTTGCCTGTTTGAAATTCTATAACAAGCAACTGTACAAAAAAATATGCATATTTAAAAACTACACTATTTTATATTCAGCAGCTAAAAATACTATTAGTGAATTATTATGCATCAAGTTAATTGAAAGTTTTAAAATACGAATATATGTTTGACAATCTTTTTGACTTGAAAGTGTTCTTTTTCTACTTAATGCAGCGAAAAAATACTGTTTCATTTGCATTCTGCTGCACGATGTATGCTTCCATAATTTCTAAACAATGTAAAGCATTAGAAAATGTATCAGCTTTGATAATAGTTCCAGAAAAAAATTTCCTGTCCTATTCAAAATTCATATCCTTCAAAACTATACTCATGACTAATCTGCTACGTTAAAGTCGAACAATGGACTTTACCCTATCCCATTGAAATTTTCTGCATACAAAAAGTCTTTTTCTGTACCTGACAAAAAAAAAAAATTCGATTGTTGAAATAATTCATTAATTTGGGGTTTATTATTCATTAGCTAGAGATTTTTTTCTTCATTTTAATTCGGGTGAAAGAAAAATTAATTAAATAGGGGTTTGTTAAATCACAGTCCAACAGTATATGCAGATTTTCAACTAAATTTGTATCTTAACACCATAATTTTTTGACTGCCACCCAAATCCAAAAAATTTGCTATAAAAGCCCATAATTGGCTTTTACTTTTAGTCAACCTAACTAGCACTGTTCGCTATTGCATATTTTTGTAAGAAAAAGCAGTAAATATTGCAAATCAAGCATTTTTTCTCCTCTTTTTGAAAATTGTAAAATTTTAGTATTTTAATATTAAAACATTAAAAACTTCAGTAAATTAATTCATTCTTTTCAATTTAATCAGGAATGTCATTTTTTTTATAGAAAAGAAGAGAGCTGGCTGAGAGCAATCGAAGCTTGGACAAGCTGCGGTCACCTGTGGTCTGTGTTCTTGGGCATGTAGATACTGGGAAGACAAAGATATTAGATAAAGTAAGAGTGAACATATTTCATATTGTATATGGCTGAATTTCTTGATGCAGATTTTTATTTCAAGAATCTACATTTTATTTACTTGTGTTTGTAAAATATTTGAAAAAGTTTTGGAAAAAAAGTGTATGAATAAAATATCTAAATTTTGAAGCTTAAGGTTTATTACTTCTCTGTTAAGCTCATGTAACCAACAATCTATTAATTAGTTATAAGTATTTTAAATATTTTTTAGCCAAATGTGTGTAGATTTTGTTACTGTTTATATCTGAAATTGATTACTTAAATATGCAAAATTCTTTAAATATTTCTAGTTTTTTTTTTTTTTTTTTTGTTGTTGTTCAAGGTAAAAACAAACATAGAAGGGCAAATTGTAAGTCAGAGAAAATTAACTTGATTGTAGTTACTATTAAAAAAACAAGGGCTATTCAGCTCTTTCTTCTGGAACAGAAAAATAATAAGTAATCTCTCATTTGAGATATGAGGCCACAGTAGGGTAGTAGTCAAGATCACAGACTCATGGCTGTAGCGTGTCATGAGTTTGAGCCTAGTACTGCTGAAGACCGGCCATGTAGTGGGGGGGGGGCTGATGCATGTTAAACATGCTGATGCTCCAACATCCTCCTGTTGGTGTGTGGAACTTAGGAGAGGGGTTTCCCTGCTCAGGTGTTGTCCTTGTCACCAAAGCCCTTGTGCAGCTTTATAGTGTGATATTTGACACTTACTTATTCATTTGTAAAGCAGTACCCACCTTGTAAAAGAGTTGATGCATGCTTATTTTGAGGCTCAAATTCGTGGTATGGAAGTTTGGAGAGGAGTATTGTCCTCATCACTTGATGTTGGCTCAAAATTACAGCCTACATCAACATAAACCTTCGTATTGCTTCACTGTGTGATGTAAACATACTTTGAATGTAAAAAAATAGGTTGGTTAATCTTCAATATGAATAATAGTACTCTCTCAAAACATACAGGATTGTAAATATTTCGATTACCATAAATTTATTGATAAACATAATCAACATGTGGTCATTAGTAATTTGAATATTGTCAAAGACAATATATTATTTATATAAAAACACAGGATTTAAGATAACTATTTCTAATAAAAATAGCACAGTTAACCCTTTCATGATGGGTGTGTTATATATCCACCAGTCTCAAACCCCTTTATTGGGTGGCAGGCCATTCAATGCACTTTTTTGGGGGAATGATCAATCATGTAGAACAAGTACGAAACAGGATTCACGAATACATCACCTGGCTGGCGGTGGTATTTGGGATTGATGCATATGTAACACACACGTCTCTACAATGTTTTCCGTTGATCAGCACATCATTGTAAAAAGGTTAAGCAACAATTAATCGCGAAGCTAATAAGATGGCATATAAAATAAAATTATTAAAAAAATTTGTCAATTTTTGGCAAAATTCACAATTTTAGAGTAGTCAGACATTAAAGCACAATCACTACTTTAAGTAAACTCTTACTAGCTATTATATTATCATCTTGGATGTTCAAGAACTCTCTAGATATTTATGATCAAATTAGAATTCTTTTAGAAAATTACAATAATTATCTAAATAATGTTATAAATTTCCTTAAATTTTAATGTTATAAATTTCCTTAAATTTATATACTCATTGAATTAGTACTAAAGGAAAAATTTTTTATTTTAATGATAATCTGTATTTGCAATTAAAGGTTTACCACAAGGTGTACTCAATTTATATATTTTCTTTTTTCCAAAAAAGTAAAAAATTAATTTTTGTATTTTTAGAAAAATTGATTTCATTGTTTTGGGCAAAAATAGGAAATATATTTAATATTTTATCTTTATTATAAACTTAATTAAAACAAACAATAACCACTTACTGTGGATCATCTCAATATATCTGAGTATTATAGATATTAAATAGTAATATTTTTGGTTTAAAAAAAGAAGCCTTTAGTTTAAATATTATTCATTTACTTTTTTAGAATTGTAATTTTCATATTTCTATTAATACAACAACAAAAATGCACTTGATAATGTTACAAATTGTATTAGTTGTAGTATAGATCATTACTATCTGATTTTCTTATGCATATATTTGTTCAGTATTATAGAATTTATTTGATTTTCTTAATTTTTTTTCTATTTGGTTTCACTTGGTTTTTATTTCTCAATTCTCTGTCTCTTTGTTACTTTTGCTAGATCGTACAACTAATATATTCGTTGGTAGTTTATTTCAGTTCAGAAAGCCTTTTATTTTTTTTAATATTTTTATATGGTTCTCATGTTTGCTTAGTTGAATTTATAATGTTTTTAAAGTGTGTGTTTTTTCCTTAAGTGCTTTCCTGTTCCAAATGCTCTTGTTAGTTCTGGGTGAGAAATTTACTTAATATTTGGCTGCTAAAATTTTATATTTGGTAATTTTCAATTTTTTTAATGTGCTTTTGACCCCCCCCCCCCATTTTGCATTATATATATTTGTTATTATAGTATTCAGACTTTCTATTTTAAATTATTGCAATTATGTTTAACCATACATTCTTAGTTTCTGAGACTGAGAATTAGTTTACATGTTATTGTGACCATTTGACTGACCTATATTGTCTTTTTATGCTTCTGTTTATTGTTTAACTTTAAGTTAGATTTAGGAGTATAGCAATTTAATACTTGATTATATGTAGATACGCACATATACTTATCTCTAGATATTGGTAAATAAGTTATGAATGCGTACAATTTTTTAAAAAAAACTCAAATTTTACATTTTGAGAAATTACAATTAGACTGCAGTTTTTTTATGTAGGATTTAGCTGTTTAATTTGCAATATATCTTTATAGATTCGAAGCAGCAATGTACAAGATCATGAAGCAGGTGGTATCACTCAACAAATTGGTGCCACAATGGTGCCAGAAGAAGCTCTCAGGGACCAGTGCAAGATGGTGAAGGGTGTAAGTAATCTATATTTTGAAATACTGTCTTGTTTTTATAAAGAAATTTATTTTCAGTGAATTTCATTGGTCTGTTTAAATAAGCATAAAACACCCAACTTGCATGAGATTTTCTTATCAGTAGTTTTGATATTGGGAAAAAGTACAATTTGCATGGTAAAAGTTTCCATGACATCCAATTTTAGAGAGTATAAGTTTTCAAATTGTTTTTCTTTAAAAAATGTTAAGTATATTATCAGAATAAAATAATTAGGAAATGGTATGTGTGTGTGTTGATGATAGTAAAATAAGATGCAAGTCATGTTTAAAATTCTTAGCCGACAATGTTAAGTCATAGTTTTGTGATCTGGTGCCATTGAGAACCTGCGGCATGGAGGGACTGATGCACTTTAAATCTGCCTAGGCTCAAAGTCATCAGCTTAACATGGTTGTTGTTTAAAATGACAAGATTCATCACCAATAGCCCTCACATTGCTGTAGAGTGTGATAATAATAAACAATTAATCCATCTTATGTTTTTCAAAATGTATAAAATTATAATGTAGGCCAAAATTTATCATTCACGTAGTTTAAATGATTAACCTTTTAATGCGCGGTGGTATGTCTCTGAAACCACCATTTTCTAAAAAAATACCTCTAAATGTGCAGTGGTATTTGAATGAAACCAAAGGTTCTAAAGATATCTTTTAACTCTCATAAAAGACTCTAGATGTCAGCATGTGAGGAAAATGTATCATTTTAAAAGCCTTTTTTAAACACTTCCAAAAAAAAAATTTTAGCAAATAAAAATAGATAAATATTTAAAGCAAGTTATGTACATTTTTGCTGCATATGCTGTTCATAGCATAACTAATTTTTAGTATAAGTTATGAAAAGAAAACTGACTCATATTCAACTTTCTTTTGGGTGGTTTTAGATTTGGACCTCTGCGCACCTAGAACATGAAAACTGTCCTTTTCTTCTCCGACTTGTAGCACACACGCATAAGAGATATCTCCCCTTATTTTTCTTTTCCCTGACTCAGGCAGTGAAATAACTAATAATTTATGGGGGTTTGCCATTGCTTTGGGGGAGGGGTCTTTCAGTCTTTTTGTATGCTTTAATAATTTAATAATAAAGAAAAAATGAAAAATAATATACAACTTTGTTGGCTATTGAAGTTGATTTCAATCTCTTATAGTTATATTTTGTATTATTTAACATTTAAAAAGAAATTCTAATACTTAATATTGCATGTTTTTGTAAATTTATTACAAAATATATAAAGAATAATTTTACAAATCTGATGCAAATTATATATTGTTCATATTATGCAAATTACATATTGTTCCGAGAATTATGTCATAAGTGCACAGTGGTACTTCTGTGAAACCACCTCCCCCCTCGGAAAGGGGGGATTTACTGTAATTTTTTTAATAGTATTTCTTTGTTCTTAGGTTCTATACATTGCATTTATTAATTTTATTTTGAAAAATTCAGCGAATTTATTTTTCTGTGCTTCAAAGGGTTAATACACTCAAACCTCTATTTAATGAAGTCTCTAAATCCCCCAAAAAAGGTTTTTATATGGAAAATTTGTTAAATAGAGATTCATCTTTTGATATACTAACGAAGCCACATAAAATAAATTTTAAATTGATAAACACTACATATTACTTAAAAAGTAATTATTAGCACTTTTTTGAAAATTAATATCTATTTTCATTTTATGGGGGGGGGGTATCTTACCCATCAAGGAGTAATCTGCAAGGAAAACAAGAAAAAAATTGTCTATCCACAACTGTATTTTAAATTAAAAAAATTAATGAATTTTTTTACCCCATTTTCTTATTTTAAGCTTACAAGTAGTTTTAAACGTACATTATTTTATAACCTCTAATTTTAACCATACACTACCACATGCATCCTTAATAATTAAATTACTCATAAAATGTGTTAGTTTTACTTGAGTTGTTTGTTTGAAAAATTCTGGCAATTTCATTTCTTAGGCACCTGGTAAAACCAGTTCAAGGTCATTGATAACCATAAAATGTGCTAAAAGAGAGAATAATTTGAAAAATGCCCTGAAATGTTTTAAAAATAGAGAGAAAAATATCAAATCAAAAGAGAAAAAGTTCATTAAGAAAATGGACTTCGTAATTTGGAGGTTATTTTACGAAGAAAGTAGTAAAATGTTCTTTGTTCCTGGAAAAAGCTCATAAAATAGTCTCATTATATCAGTATTTTAAACAACCTTGCTTATTTTTAAATATCTTCTGTTTACCTTTATATCATGTAATACATTAATTTTCTACTGTTTTGTAAATTTCTAACTCCAAAATTAAAATTGTATATTTAAGTGGGTTTTTGTTTAATGAATAAAAAATTATGTAATCTTTTTTTTTCCCCCAGTTTACTGAAATGGAGCTAAAAGTTCCTGGATTACTTATTATCGATACTCCTGGTCATGAATCTTTCAGGTAAAAGCTAAATTTATGTCTATGTAATAATTTTTTTTTAATTTCGATTAAAAATTGTAATGTACTGAGTAATTATTATATCTGGTAACTTGATTGTTTTTAATTTTAGAAAACTTTATCCCCCCCCCCTTCCATTTTTTCACTTCTCTAATTTTTATGTAAGAATATATTACCTAATTCTTATTCATACTGTCTTTCTTTTTGAAAAAAAAATTAAGAATGAGGTTTAAAGCTTTCTTATTGGTTGAAAGGAAATTTGATTTGTTATTCAATACTTGAAAGGTAAACTAATTTGCTTCTCCTTTTTTGTGTGTGTGTGATTCTATATTTTGTTTATCTTCAGTTTGTTCATATTAAATCAATAACTCTCCCTCCCCTTTTTTTAATGTAATTTGTATATTATGCAAAAGGTTTAAAATAATAATAATCCTTTCATGATGGATGTAAACTGCTAAAGCCTTCAAGTTGCTTTTAGCTTTGGTAGCTGTTAAAAACAATGTACTGAAAAGTTTATCAATTTTATTTTATTTTTGCACGTTGCTAATAAGCATGAAACGTGATGGCAGTCGAGCGAGTCACGCAATCGGATGTGTATATGTATTTTTTTTTTTTTATGATTTGTTTTGAGGAATAAAGTTGTCCAGTTTTACACTTCGAGTCAATTATATTTTGTATTGAAATTTTTTTTGAGTTTTTTAACAGTAGCCAAGTTGTGATTGCTTTAGAAACTTTAGAAGTCATGACTGATAAATGTGCTTCTATATTATACCCAATGGTAGGATCCTGCTTTAGCAAAGATTTTTTGAAAGCTTGGAATCGTCATTCTACATCTTCTGCTTCTGTTGATGCCAAGGAGAGGTTGAGCAATCTAATGCAATTCATAAAAGCAGAAGTTGAAGGCGAAGAGCAAATAAACTTGGCGATGTCGTTTTGGATTAAACGAACCTAAGTGTACACAAAGTTACAAAAAGAAGCAATGTCAAAAAAATCCTACATTTTATAACAGCATTCCTACTGCTGCAAATTTGTTGAGGACAGCATCTACTACAGCTGTATTCAAGTGTATATTTTGTGATGGCAAACATAAGAGTTCTGAATGTTTGTTGGCTTAAAAAATGAGTTTTGAGGAAAGGCAGAAAAATGTTAAAGAAAAACGCTGTTGTTTTTCATGTCTGGGTATCGGGCACGCAGTTAAAAATTGCCGAGCTGCTTTAAGATGTTTTATTTGTTCTAAAAAGCATGTGATATTGATGTGTGATAAGCTGGATACAAAAAAAGACTTCTGAGAAGAATCTCAAGTTGAAAATAACGTCAGCATGTCTAATTTAAATAAACGTAATAACAGAGTATTTCTACACCGCATCACATAGATCTTACATTTTAAAAAATGTTGCAAGAGAAATGGGCTATCCTTCTCTTCGACAAGAAAAGCTAGTACATTCGCTTTTTGGAGGTATTTCCAGCAAACAGATTACACATGACTGCTATAAAATATGGTTAAGGGATTTGGATGAAAAATTCGCTTACAATTTCGATGCATTGGATCAAGACAAAATTTGTGAAGATGTTCAGCCTGTTTGTAACGGATTTTGGATAAGAGAACTGAAAGAAGATAATATTATTCTATCTGACGTAAATGATAGCAGCAGATCGATTGATATACTTATTGGAGCCGATATTATGGGGAAAATGTTAACTGGAAAAAGAATTCTGAAATCTGGTCTTGTAGCAGTTGAAACCCATTTAGGATGGACATTAATGGGAAAAGTACCCGAAGAAGAAAGCTCAGTTTTGGAGATGACTGTAACGTCCATGTCTGTAAATGAGCTTGATATATCTAATTTATGGCGATTAAACTTGATTGGAATCGATGATCCTATTGAAAAGAAGTCCAAGCAAGAAATTGACCTTCAAGGAAAAGAACATTTTTTAGAGACTGTGAAAATTAATTGTGATGGGCGGTATGAAGTTTATTTACCTTGGGCTGATGACAAATCACCATTACCCGATAATTTACACTTAGCTCAAAGATGGCTGGAATACACTACCTCGAAACTTAAGAATAATAATTTGTATCTGAAATACGAAGAAATTTTTGCAAGTTGGCTCGAAGAGGGTATCATAGAAGAAGTTCCACTAACTGAAATACCCGGTTACAGGAATTATCTGCCTCATCAACCTGTGCTGAAGCCGAGCAGTGTTACTACTCCAATTCGACCAGTTTTTGATGCGTCTGCACAACTCCCTAACCACCCGTCCCTTAACCAATGCTTGGAATGTGGACCGAATTTGATTGAATTGTTGCCTGACCTTCTGCTACGTTTTAGAGAAGGAGAATTCGGTGTGATTGGAGACATTAAAAGAGCTTTCTGTCAAATAAGCATTCGTGAAGAAGACAAGGATTTTCTTCGTTTTTTATGGTAGGAGAATTAAAAGCAAAATAAATTGAAGTAATTTTGACATACCAGAGTTGTTTTTGGTGTGATATGTAGCCCTTTCCTGTTAGCCTCAGTGATTGACTATCACATTAGAAGAAGTGAGGAATATGACGTTAAATTCAGGGGAAAGTTGGCTCGAAGTTTTTACGTTGATAATGTTGTCACCATTGTTGGAAATAAAGACAAACTGAAAAGATTTATACAAGAATCAACAACTCTTATGTCCAGAGGAAGATTTGAACTTTGAGAATGGGAGTATTCTGGTCAGTGCTTAAGTAAGGAGAAAGCAGAAACACACGTTCTGGGTTTATTATGGAATAAAGAATCAGACACGTTAAAAATTGACATGAGTTGAATGAATGATGCAGACACTGAAAAGATTACTAAACGTAACATATTATCTATAGTTCACAAAATGTTTGATCCATTTGGTTTCAACTCTCCAGTGATGCTCTGTCCGAAATTAACGCTACAGAAAGCGTGGAAAAAAGGGATAAGATGGGATGAAGACATAAAATGCGAGTTACGAAAAGAGTTTTTACTATGGTTTGATGAGCTAACATCCTTAAAAGATCTTGAAGTGCCTAGATATGTACAAGTAACTAAAGAAAATCTCAGTAATTGTACCATGCATACCTTTGTTGATGGTAGTCAAGATGCGTATGCAGCTGTGGTATTTCTGAGAATTGAAAAAGAGGATCAAACCGAAGTGTTTTTTCTGACTTCAAAGCTAGAGTTTCTTTGCTGAGAGGAGCCACGATTCCAAGAATGTAGCTTTTAGCTGCTGTTATTGGAACCCGATTGACGAATTCTGTCATTAAAGCTCTACAATGGGAGAATATCAAGAGATATTATTGGAGTGATTCAACTACTGTGTTGGCATGGATACAGAGAGACGATAACTGGTCGATATTTGTACGCAATCAAGTAAACGAGATCACAAAGCTAAGTGATCACACGTCCTGGAGACATGTGCCTGGTGAAAAGAATCCTGCAGATTTGCCATCGCGAAGTTGTAAAGCAAAGCAATTCCTATCGTCAAGATGGAGGGAAGGTCCTAAATGGATGAAAGATCCATTTGAGTTCAAACATCTTACAGATATAGTTAATAATTCTTACAATGAAGATGAAATTGAAAAGGAGAAGTCAAAATCGTCATACACATTAACAAGCTCTCTGTGTTTTTGGCTGGAGTGGAAAAGGTGATTACTGAGAGTAGCAGTATTGGTTTATTTGCAGATGATATTGTCCTTTGGAACTCGAGTCATGAGGTACCTTCTATTGAGGTTAATCTATCCCATTGTCTAAGCTGAGTTAATGACTTTGTGACTGACCACAAATTATCCTTTAATCTCACGAAGTCCGTGACCAGTTTCTTCACCACCAATAGACATCTATATAAATATCAACCAGATGTTTTTATAAAGGATCAAAAACTCTCATACATAAAACATCTTCAATATCTAGGTTTTACCTTAGACCAAGAGATTCTTTGCAATCAGCATATAGAGGACTTGGTTAGTAAAAGTAGAAAACGTCTGAATGTATTGAAATATATCTCTGGGCGTGATTTAGGTGCAGATGCCTCTACTCTGAAAATTACCTATACTGCCTTGGTCAGGCCTGTTTTGGAGTTTGGTTCTGCCATTTTCTTTAGTGCCTCTGATTCTAAACTTAAGAAACTTGAAAGAATACAGCTGAGTGCTGCTCGAATCATGGCAGGTCTTCGTAACAGCTGTCCTAATAACTTAGCTCTTTATGAGTGTGACCTTCAGCCTTTAGATATGAGAAGAAGTTATTGCTTGACCAAGTATTTCAACAAACTACTCAGTTATGGTGATCAACACAGAAGCTCTCAATACTTAAAAAATTGGACAGATAATCAAAGGTTGAAACATAAAAGCCCCTTCTCCAAGCACAATGGATGTCGGCACCACTGCCTGACATCCATTATCAATCCTGTCCTTGGACTCCCGAGAGTCACGTTCCATACTACTTTAAGTACCAATGTCAATAAATTGTCTGACCACACCGAACTTCTAAAACAATTGGCTCTGGAGGTGATTGATGGGATTCCACTGGATGCAGTGAAGATCTATACTGATGGCAGTAAGGGAGAAACAAACACTACTGGCAGTGGAGTTTTGATTGAACTACCTGGCTGCATCATCAAAATTCAGAAAAGAAATGCTGATCACGCTTCTGTCTTCAGAACGGAGCTAATAGCTATCCTGTGTGGTCTTTCATTGATTAATAACATACAAGGCCAAGCTTTTTCTGAAATTTGGATCCTGACAGACAGCCGATCTTCCATTCAACATTTATCGAATTGGCCATCTATCGGTGACAGCACCAGCAGGAGTATTCTGCACCTTTTTTAACAGCTTTCAGATTGGCACCCTATCCATCTACAATGGGTCCCTTCTCATGTAGGCCTGCTCGGGAACGAAGAAGCGGATCTTGCGAAAGCAGCTGCCAGTGATCCTGTGGACCCGGAAGACCACATGGTCCTTATGTCAACCAAGATCTACTCCAGGGCTAAAGAATTGATATGTAGAACCTGGGTTGTCCCTCCTGTACACCCATGGTATTTTCAAAGACATCCTGGATCCGTCATATCATTCAAGGGTTCCAGATCGTATCAGACGGCATTCTCGCGATTTTCGACTGGTCACCTAAGGTGCATGAATTTTGAAGGTGGTAAAAGAAGCTACCCAATTTGCACCAAATGTGAAATCAGTCCTTTTTCTCCCCAGCACATTCTGCAATGTGTGGGGTTTTCATGTGAGGAGGCTGTTCTTAGACTTTTCGAAGATAAATGGACTCATGGATCTGATCTAGTTTCACTAGATCAGATGGGGATTAGTCCCACCACCACACATTAACAAATAGTGAAATCTGCAAAAATAACAATTGGTGCTACAACAAGTTTTACAGATATGAAAGCATTGTTAGACTTATAGCTTGGATTCTCCGATTTAAACACAATTGTGTGAGACCAAAAGAAAAAAGATACGGAGAATTGGTTGCATCAGAATTCCAGGAAGCTGAAGAGAAGCTAATAAGCTTGATTCAAAATGAGTGTTTTTTGAGAGTGATGATTGACTTAAAGCTCTGCAAGTTAGAGATGAGAAAGGCATCCTCCGATTAAAGACCAAAATTACCAACAGGAAAGATAATGATACATTTTTGAAACCTGCTATACTACCTCCAAACCACGAAGTGATTAAAAGATTAATAGTCTACACACATGAGAAAAATTGTCATGCAGGGGTGCAGATACTTTTGAATATTTTAAGAAAAAAGTATTGGATTTTGCATGGAAGAAGAACTGTGAAACGAGTCTTGACAAGTTGCATTACTTGTAAGAGGTTTAGCTCTAGAAATCTGGAAACGATTGCCCCTCCACTTCCAGAAGACCGAGTAAAAGATGCAGCGGTTTTTCAGATTACCGGGATCGATATGGCTGGTCCACTCTTTCTCAAAGAAAATAAGAAAAGCTGGGTGTTAATATTTACTTGCGCCGTATATTGAGCAGTACATTTTGAACTTGTCACTGCCACTACCGCTGAAGCATTCTTAATGGCGTTTCAAAGATTTGTTTTGCATAGAGGACGATGCTCCACTGTCTATTGTGATAACGGTACACATTTCGGAGGAGCAGCCAATGCTCTAAGGCTATTGGATTGGAAGCAGGTTGAAGGACAAGGAGCTGTAAATGCTATCGAATGGAAGTTCAACCCTCCAACTGCTGCATGGTGGGGTGGTTGGTGGGAGCGCCTCATGAGAATTTTGAAAAATCTGCCAGGAAGAGCTAGCTTGAGTTATGAAGAAATGTTAACTGTCCTAGCGGATTGTGAAAGCATCATAAATGCAAGACCGCCTACTACGTTACTGAAAGTGAAGCTATAAAACCAATATCACTGTCGATGTTTCTGCAAGACATTCAAGAATACAAATTACAAGATATTGACGCTGTGGATAGTAAATCCCTTACAATAAGAATAAAATACAGAAAACTTAATTAAAGATCTAAGGGAGAGGTTTAGATCAGAGTATTTAGGCACTCTTATGCAACGAGTACAGAAAAGACAGCCAAGAATTAAAGTTTCAATTGGGGACATTGTTTTGGTGGAAGCTGATAACAAAAAACGCATTGGCTGGCCATTGGGACGCATTTCACAGCTGATTCTTGGGAGAGACGGAGAAGTTCGTCTTGTCAGAGTGCAGACGTCGACTAATGAGCTGCTTCGCCCTATACAATGGATATACCCATTGGAGATCGCAACCTCAGATGGTCCTCAATATTTGAAGAGCATAAAGTCAATGGATCATTCCGAGGAATCCGATCAGTTTAATGACATCGCCATCCTCGAACACACACCAAAATTTAGCAAGTCTGGAAGAAGACTGAAGGTTCCAGAGAGACTTAACTTGTAGGTTGTATTTACAAGCTCAAAATAGTTTTGATTATGCTCCATAATCAAAAGGTGGGAGGATGTTAAAAACGATGTACTGAAAAGTTTATCTATTTTATTTACGCACGTGCTAATAAGCATGAAATGTGACGGCAGTTGAGCGAGTCACGCGATCAGATGTTTATATGTATTTTTTAAATAAAAAAAATTGTTGTTTTTTTTTATGATTTGTTTTAAGGAATAAAGTTGTCCAGTTTTACACTTCGAGTCGATTATATTTTGTACTGAAATTTTTTTTGAGTTTTTTAACAGTAGCCAAGTTGTGATGGTTGTAAACTCTTGGCTGGCATTGTTTCTGTTGAATCAAAGATTTGTTTCCTGGACCTATAAAAACACATATGGAGGGCTGATGCTTGTTAAATCTAAAAAGATACAGCTCTCACAAAACTCTAACACCATCCCATCCGCAACATGTCTCGAATAGCTACTACCCCATTGGTCGGGCAGTTCAACCTCCCGAGGTCACCATTGGCCCAGGGAATTTAAAGTAAATTCAATAGCTCTGATCATCAGTAATTTAAATTTCTTATCTTAATAGATTTTCAAAAAGGTTTTTTGCTTTCTATTAAATATCTTATAATCTATAGTAATGTTTAATTTATTATCTCAAGTTAATTTAAATTTTTCTCATTTAACAAGTAATTATTATAATAAATTTAACATGGACAAGTATCAATCAGTTATGCATTCACCATCTCAGATAGGAGATAAAAGCCCTGACGGACTAGGCGCTCCAAAAGAAAACTCAGCTATAAAGTCATGTTGAGATGATGTAGAAATTTGAGAGTGAAGTTCTTGCTCAGTTGTTGCTCTTGTCACTTGACTCAGTTTTCAAATTACAAGGTCTATTACCAATAGCCTTTAGTAAAACATTAATAAAGTTTTCTAAGTTGCTCTGAAATCTTTCTTCTCAAAATTATTTTAGTTTTAATAACATTTTTAAAAATATAATAGAAAATTATTTGTTTGAGAAGAAGAGGTTGAATATTTTTTTGCATTTACTAAAAATCATTTTATTTAATTTTATTTCTCAGTTTATTTTGTTAATCTTATGAATATTCCATCTTCAACCCCTTGCTTCTTGCTCCCGTCAAATTCACGGGGCGAAATTTCTCTTTTTATTCTTCCTTCCCATGAAATTTCCCGGCTGGAGTATTGAAAAGTAACTCACCCAAAAAAGCTTGAAGCAATCTATTTCTTTAGCTTGGAATATTGTTTATTTCTTAATCTATACACCAGATGGTAGTACCAGATTATTTGTAACGTGTTTAACGATAATTATTTAATTTTTTTTAACTAGATATCAGCACAATCAAACATATATATTAGCGATACGTTTTTGTAGTCTTAGGTCAAGTACTTTGTTACACTCTTCGTGAAAACTCGTGTGGGTTACATTCTCTGATAAAAAAATATATATATTTTAATATTGTATAAATTATGGAGTTAGAGTCAGGAAGTGAGTCTGATTCTACTTTCAGTACTTTTTTGTCACTGACTACAATAAATATATGGGAGCAGTTGGCATTGTAGACCAATATATTGGAGATTACTCCATTGCTCGAAAAAAAAGTAAGAAGTACTATGAGAAAATATTTTTTTATTTGTTAGATCAAACTATTTTGAACTCGTACCTTATTTACAAAAACAAGGTGGCAAAAAATCACATTTGCTGTTCCGTTGATCTTTAGTAGATCAACTTATTGAAAAGTATTCTATATCAGAAACCACTGCAAAAAGAGGTCAGCCAAGCTTGGGAAATAATCCCAACCGTTTGATTGAAAGACATTTTATTAGACAAATATCTCTAACTGATAAGGGGCAACCATCAAGAGAATGCAAAGTTTGTTGTTCCAAAAGAAATGAAAACAATAAGAGATGCAGAAAGGAAACTTGGTACTACTGTCCAGACTGTGATGGTGGTCTTTGCATCTCGTGCTTTGAAATTTATCACACAAGCAAAAATTACTAATGTTTATTTGTATTATAAGTGTAATAAAGCTTTCTTTTAATGTTTAAAACACACGTTTTTTAAAAAAAATTTCTTTGTTGGAAAACCAACATTCAGTGATTATAACCCTAAATGTTTGCTTTATTAAAAAAATTAAATTTCTTATTTCAAGCTAAAAATTAATCCAAAAATTAAAAATGAATACATATATTGAACATGTACTTTGTTTTATATAATTTTCTTGAATAAAAAAAATAAGCACTATTAAAATCGCTTTTTTTTCTTTTCCCTCTAAAATTATCTGACTGTTAAGGGGTTAATTTACTCTTCAATGTTTTTATTGTGTAAAAATCATTTTAGAATTCCTTACTTTAATGCTGTTTTATGAGTAAATATTCCACTATTTCAGTGGTCTTCAAACTGTGTTCCACGGAATCCTGGAGTTCTTTGAGGCATACCCGGGAATTTTATGAGTCACATTAAAATATTGAAAAGAAAATAAATTATAAATGCTTCATAATTTTCTATTTTGCATAACAGAATCTGTTATGCAAAATAGATTCTGTATGAAGTTTGTATAATCACAAGTATCTAAAGCTCTTCCTAGTCATTAAAACTGAAAGATTTATTTATACATAATTTTTTATATAGTAATAATTTTTTTGTTACAATAAAATATTAAAGTTTTTTCTTTATGAATATTCTTACAGTTTACTGTCCCGGGTTCCACAAAATAGTTTTATACTCGTTAATATAAAGTTTTACAAAACTAAGTAGTTTTCTAATGGAAAATGCAGCTTTTTTCATTTGCAGAAAAAATACTTAAATGTAGGAACAACAGATTCTGCATTAAAGTCAAAATTTAAGCAAGAACAGCTCCTAAATTTTAAGTTGCAAATTAATGCAAAATACACATTTGTAAACATTTTAATGCCATCCAGAACAATATGTTTAAATGAAAAATATTTCTCAATGTGAGTAGCTATAAAAATAAATTAATCTCAGAATATGAAATGTAACTGTAGATAATTTCAGTAGATCTAAACTTCGACAGTTTGTGTAAAAAAAAATGCAACCACCTATTGCTGTTACCAAATATAATGCATGGGTGGGGGACACTTAGATCACAAATTAAAATTATTAATGAGAAAATTACATTAAACTTTTTTAATATTAAATACAATATTTTTTAATTGTGTTTACATATTAATATACTTTAAATGTTATGTTAAGATATATTCTTTTAAATAATGTATATGGTTGGGGAATGGGGTTTCCCTCCAAACATCTTAAGGGTTCTGTGAGTCGAAAAAATTTGAAGACCAATGCTCTTATTGATCAGACTGTGTTTTAATGATGACGAAATTTTAAATAAACTACCCTCTTATTGAAAAAATTCATTAGAAGAAACTAAAACTGATAGTTCCTTTCTCTTCCAGCAACTTACGTTCTCGTGGTTCTTCTCTCTGTGACATAGCGATCTTGGTGGTGGACATCACCCATGGACTGGAGCCCCAGACCATTGAATCTATTAATATGCTGAAGCAGAGAAAGACACCTTTTATTGTAGCCCTTAATAAAGTATGCCATTCATTTGCTACATTTTTAACTTTAATGTATTTTTAGTTATTTAAATAAATTCAAAGGCAAATGGAAAAACTCATAAGATACAATATCCTTTTTTAAAAAATGTCCTATAAAATATGTGAAGACTGTTGCAAAAAATGCTTCAATGCTGTAAACCAGGTACTCAACCTTTTTTTCTGCCGGGCCATATGTGTATGATAGCTATTTAATCTGGGACATGAAGGATTAATGGGGGGAGGGAGATGCTTTAAAACCAAGATAACAAAGGAAATTCATTTTTTTTGTTACTGAGTTTATCAAACACTAAATTGGAAGCATTTAAGAAACACTCCTTTTTTCTATTTCTGCATCAGCAAGCAGTTTTATATGAATATCAATAATATAAAAAAATTTATGGAATGCCTTTGTTACCACTGTGATATTACCACTAACAAAACACTATTGCTGCAAAGATTATTCAAGAAAGCTTGTTTATCGCCTCTTGAAAGAGATTCTTGAGGCAAAGTATCAATGAACGATTCATTTTTATTGGTATTTTTAAATACAGCACTTCCGCGACAAATTAAACAATTACCAATTCATGTTTGTTTTTCATTACAAAATAGTCAATTTCCCAAACATCTTGAAACAACATATTTTCTACAATTATTTTTTGCTTGCAAGTCATGAAGAATAGATAAAAATAAGTCCCCCCCCCCCATAAAATGACCGTTACTCCACAGTTGTCTGTTAGCATTAACTGTTAGTTACAAATAGAAAAAAAATATATATATATTAATTTGAACCAGTGCAACATTAATAGCAAAATTAATCAATTTGATTTCTTTACTGAAGGAATTTCCCTTCAAATTTTTAATATGTTCTTGAGTAAATGACTTTTTCAAAGCAATGGGTCATGACTGGGCCACTTAAAAAGCCAGGTGGGCCGCGTGTGACTCACTGACCATAGGTTGAGTATCACTGCCCTAAACAGTGTATGATAATGGTGATCTTAATGTAATGCAAGTTTAAATATCTATCATAAGACCTCCAATAATTTATTATAAAAATTTCCACTTTCTGTAGCAGATTAATTTTAATTGATAACGAGGAAATGTTTCTGTTTAAATGTTTCAAAAAATTGCAGGAAAAAGTTTTCTAATTCTAAATGTCATAATTAAATCTTTTTGGATTTTGAGAATTGAAATACTTTAAAAGTTTGTTTAGAATAATAATTCTCAAACTGGTATAGATATCTGAGGATATGAGGAAATTTTTCAGGGTGTACATAAACAAATTCAAGAATAACTGCTCCTAAGTATTATGTATAGAATTAATGATAAATCCTTACTAGACCACGCTGCAATTTATAAAATTATACTATTTTTATATTGAATATTACAAGAAATTAATAAATTAGCTATTGAAAAAGTTATCTTATTTTTAATGTATTTTGTTGATTTTGTAAAAAAAAATATTGACTGCGTTAATTTTGACAACTATAAAGTATTTCTAACATTTTAAGATTCATATGATATAAAAGCAATAAATCACTTTAAAGTTTTAACTTATCTGAAGGAAAAAAATCCACACAAATGCAGAAATAATTTTGATGAAAAAATGTACCTTCCAATAACAATTGTGGTAGTTCATTATTTTTTTTATACATTGTTTTAAAATATTGCTATTTATAAAAAATCTTTAAAAAAATAATTTTATTTTGAATAAATTAAGGCATTAATTAGATAGCTTGTATTGAATACATGCAACTCTTTTCTTTTACACAGCCTTTTTTTTTTTGGTTTTTTTTGCATGATTTTGAAATAAAATGGTACAAGATTTTAACAAATTTTTCTTTTACATGGATTTTGGTTCTAGCATGAATCCCAAAAAAATTTGGGAATTTGTGCCCTTTGGATGAGGATGATTTGATCAAATTTATGACAGTTTATAATAATAAAGAAGTCGAAGATGAAGTTGTTATTAACAGCTTATTTAATTTGAGAGGGCTTGAAATTTGCCGGCAAGTAGGGAACAACATTTTCTTACTCATGATCTTAACATATAGTGTAGATTAAAATTTCAATGTAATCTTAAGTTTTATGTAGCAGGATATCAAGAATTATATAAACTACTTGAGAAACTTTAAAAAAAAACTGCTGCTAAGAACAAACAAAAAGACCACCTGAGGCCATTAATAGTAAACATAATTCTTCATTTGAATCAAAACGGACAGTTGTGTGCTAGATATATCTGGCATATCTACTGATGGTAGCATTTTTTATCCAGTTCATAATAAACGTGCATGCTTGTTATCAAGTAGTGATGAATATTTGTTACTTAGTAATTTTATCTCTAAATTAAATTTGAACTTATAAGCTAAATTTTCACTGTACACTAATTCTTTTTTTTTTTTGTGATAAAAATTTTATTTGTTTTTTAAATATATAACATAGATTCCATTATTACTTATTTTGCATGGGTTTTTTTTTTTGGAAAATATTTTGAGGTTTTTTCATCTTGCATGATTTCTTTTAGTTGAGTTGTGGAATATATTCCCAAATTTATTATGTGTCACATGTATTTTTTACAGGATCTATTTTGCATGGCTTTTTAAGGAAGGTATCTGTTGTGTGAAAAAAAGAGTTGGGTGTACTTGCATAAATATTTTTCATATAACTAATTAGTTCCCTCATGAGTGCAACTTAAACACAAGTATACTAATTTTATATTATAAATACTGAAGTCTCCTTATTTTTTCTTTTATAGATTGACAGAGTTTATGAATGGAAGACAATGAAGAACAAAGATGTGCATGACATCATCAAAGGACAATCTAGGTCCACGAAACAGTTCTTTGAAGATCGAGTCAAGCAGGTTATTCTGGAGTTTGCCAACCAAGTAATGTACAAGTTTCTTGATTATAAATCTCATTCTATTGAAATTGAGTAAAATATGTTCTTTAATGCTGACAAGAAGGATCTTGTTTTATTTTAATCTTCTCTTCTATTGACACAACAGCCCTGAGTGGGCCCAGGTCTTCTCAAGAACCTTTCTGATCCCTGAACTTAGCAACAGTTCTCCAATTAGTCACTCTAAAAACTTTAAAATTGTCCTTCACACAATCAGCTCATCTCAAGTTGGGCGTATCTGTAGTTATAGCTCCAATAGGTTTGTAATTGAAATTTCTAAACTACATTTTGTTGTTAAAGAATTCAGCTGGAATACGATCAGAACCAGCAACCTTATTTAATTTCAGAGTCTTAAGTGCTTATTCGACCTTTTCTAAGATGGATGGCAGCTCCTGGATGTTTGTCAGACTTTGCTGGGTTTCATGAATAGAATAGGCAGTATTGTTAAGCAGATCACTAAAATATTCAACCCATCTCTTAGAGATGTTGCAAGAATCACACTAAGAATTTTACCATGGCTATCTCTACAGAATGTTACTCTGGATTTAAAATCCTTCTGACTACTACTATTAATCAGCTTATTTGAAAACTCAACTTTCATTGCTTCCTCTTAGATGCTCAGCATCCTTGAGTAAATTCTCATGTTTTCTTTTTATGGATTATTTTCTCATTTCTTCTTACAATCTTGTAGTTCACTGATCCCTTGGTGAATCTCCTATGATGCATTTCAAGATATGCTTTATTTTTTTTATTCAGTTACAGATTTGCATTTCTCATTAAACCAATCTTCCTTCTATCTTATTGTGTAAATAGAAAAAAAAGAGCCATAAATTTTTAAAATAAAATTTCCTGTTAAATTATGTAGTTTTAACATATTCTTTATCAAAAACGGTGTAGCTTGCATGTCAGATGTGTTCCATCTATTCTACCTGCCCCTTCGTAAATCTTAAAGCAAGCATATTGAAATTTATAATTTCAATATTACATATATATAAATATATTTTTTTAAAAAGAATCATTTGGGTGTTTTTCGTTTTTTTGCACATTAACATAGTTGTAGGAATTTGTATAGAAATTAAGTTTTGGAACTTATTTGTGTGCATAAAATGTGGAATCCACTCTAATAAATATGCATAAAACTATTTAAATATTCTTATATGCCTTAATATTTAAGTTTAAAAAATTGAAAAATAGTCATATCTTGTTTCATTGCTTTGGTATGAAAGAATATTCAAATTCATTATTTTTTAATGTAATATGTATTTTACAATTTTTAATATTTTTGTTTATTTTGTTTGTCTATATTTTTGAAAGATTATGTTCATAAGAATTACTGTTATTGTTCTGAGTTAAATTTTTTTCATAAACCAGTATCAAGTATGCTTTAGCTGACTTCATAATCTGTGAGCTCAATTTTATATAGACATTGAACAATCTTTCTTTTGGATATGATTTCAACTCATGAATAAATGTCATCCAGCACGGCTGATATATGTTTTGCTTTATTGATTGACATCTTTGCAAAGGGCGAGTCATGTTTGCATTCAGCACAATCATGTCTCACAGCCAAGTGGTGCAAATATGCATTTCAGTAAAATTGGCTTAGAAGACGGGCGTTTATATGTGCATTTTAATGTGGGAGAATTTTTAATGACCACTAAATGGCACTCTGTTTCCATTATATTTCAATTGAATGTAGTTTCAGTTACCTGACCTTCAATTTGTTTATATTCCCCTTGTCTTTAGTATTTTGCTCATCAGCACATCAGGGGGATCAGAATGTAAACAGAGTTCAGCTCGTAAACTTTCTACTTGATATATTCATGTTTCTATAATAACTCTCTGAATAGTTTTTTTTTTCTACACCCTGGAATGTTTTAAGATTTTAGTGTCAGTTCTCTTACTGTTTTCATTGCTTTCGGATATATTTTATATACTTGTTTTCTTATTTCAAAAACCTTGACTTCAAATTATTATTTGATTGTTTCATTTTTTGATGAACAAAAAGGTTGAAAAAACCAAAGAAAGTGCTTAGTTTGTTCACACAAACCATGCTTAAACTCAGAAAAACATAACAAACATTTTAGGCTTGCAAATTGTGTTATGTTAGGCTTTGCTTTTCTCCTTGATTCGAAATTTTCTACATTTTATCATAATTTTATTTCTTTTTGTAAATAAGTCTTAGTTGTATTTTTTATAATTATTAATTTAAAAGTTTATTAATGTTTTTTGTTATTTAAAAAGAGAGTGGGTTACAATTTTAATTGCACTTTCAGAAAGTTAGGCTTAATAACACCCCCACCCCATTTGCCATTGAGATGTGAATAAAGACATTCATAAATTTTTATAATTGTGAGATTATTGAAAAATACGTAAAGAATAATTTAGGCTAAAAAAATTATATTTGATATTTTTTTGTCAATTGAATTCGTGCTTTGTCCTCTTAAGATGCCATGGTACACTGAATCATTACTAAGTGTGTAGTATATATCTATCTAAAATCTGTTATATAGTCTTCTTTATATCATTTGAAGCAATATTTTTCAATATTATTTTAATTATTATTATAAATATTTTGTGTTTCAGTCTCTGAATGCCGTCCTGTACTATGATAACACTGATCCTCGTCAGTACATTTCAATGGTGCCTACTTCTGCTTTGACTGGAGAAGGTATGGGTAATCTTATGGCTCTCATTGTGGAACTCACCCAAACCATGATGGCCAAGAAGCTGATGTTTTCTGAAGAACTGCAGGCTACCATTCTAGAGGTACTAAACAAAATAAAACTGATCGATAAATGTTGGAAATTATTAAATTTGAATTTTTTTTATCTCTAAACTTACAAAAAAATTTACCTAAATTGTCTCCAAAATGATTCATTTAGTTTGTATCCAGCTTAGAAATTGTATTATTGTTCCATTGGAATTATGTTTGAGGGTTCGAATTTCATGTTATGTTTACTTCAAAATGGAGAATTTTCTCTTAGACAGTGGGTATGTTGTTGGTTAGCATCATCAGAAGATTCTTTTACTACAAAATAATATTCATCTGTATTTTTTTATAATGAAGTTGGGCTTACTTAAATTTTAATTGTATTTAATAGTAGTAGAGTTCTAAAAATGTGTAATTTTTAAGCATATAAAATGTTCATTTTTGTAAAAGTGAATATTGCAACTACAGTTCCTTTTACTTTTTAAATTCACTTTTATATACATATATATCTGTATTAGGAATTATAAATTTACCTTCTCTCACTGGTAAAATTCCGGAAGGGAACTTTCATTATACATAGGTGTTTCAAAAAGTAAGGTTACAAGAACTTTGATGGGTGTGCAAATTATCCATATGAATAAAAATCCCCCTGAATTTAATGAAAATGATCACAACATTCAAATGGTGCCAGTAGGTGGAGCTGGTTCTCCAGTAGCATAACTAAATCTCAGGTGGTCGCCCATCCGGTATAGTTGTTAGCGACACTGACTGCTGTGCCGTAGGGCCTGAATTCAAATCCCTGAGAAGACATAGATGTTTGTAAATGTATAGTGCCTTTGCAGCAGGGGGGGTACTCTAAATAGCCGTTGAGCTGCAATTCCTCTCGGGAGGTTGGTGGATGGGAAAGAGAGGTGAGAGGCCCCTGACCTTCCCCCAGGGTGTACTCCCTCTAAATTGGGGTGGAACCGAGCTAAATCGTACTGTCACCTGCATGGTGCTCAAGGCTACGGCCAACGACAGGCGTACATCTAGCCCAGAGGTTCCCAAACTTTTCTGTCTCATAGACCCCTTGCCATGTTTTGGGGTCTTGGGTAGACCCCTACTTACCTAATAAAGAATTTTTGCAAATGTTTCAACTGAAAAGTCTTTTTGACAGCTGATGTAGAACTATACTTACTTCAAAATATTTAAATTTCTAACTGTAGTGTTTAAAACCTAAGACACATCTTAATTAAATTAAAATTTAATTAATACTTAAAGAAACTGTTACATAAAGTAACTGAGCAACAAACAAATGCTTTTAATGAGAGAGATGAATCTGGTACATCGTCCATTCTGTTGCTTCTAAAATTGCTGATATCCGTTTCTAAGTAAAAGATCTTCTTGGCGTTTATTTCGATCAGTTCCTCTTGTAATATGACATTTGTTTTTCTTTCAATGTGACCTTATTAATTAATTGCCTACTGTAGTTTGCCATCCATATATAATCAAAGCGTTCTCAAACCTAGTTTCAAAATCTGAATAAATCGCATTTAAATGTTGAATGTAGGTTAAAACGTCCTTTTCCTGGCAGATTGTGTGTGACAAATTGAGAGACTAGGAAAATTCGGGACTTCCAATATTATACTTCTTAGCTTAATTATAGTAAGAAATGCCGACTGCAACTTCTTGTAACTGCAAATTAACTTCATTAAATTTAGTAAATAAATCTTAAACAGGTAAATCTGGTTTCCACTTGATTAAATTTTCTTTTAAAATTTAAGTCATGATCTGGTTTAATGAGAATCACTATCGTAGACCCCCATTTACAACTCATGGACCCCAAATTATTTTTTCGCTGGCGTGGACCCCCTACATGCTGCCAGACCCCCGGGGGTCTATACAGACCACTTTGGGAATCACTGATCTAGCCCCTTGCCATGATGAATTTCATGGGCCTGGATCTGACGCAGTCAAGATCAGGTGGCATAAGAAACAACAACAATCTCAGAAGATTGCTATGTTGATAGAAACATAGCCAGAGATGTCTTAAGGCTTGAGCCTGGGGCCTCAGCCACATGGGTGCCTCATCTTGTTCTCGTCTCAGCCTTAATAAGATCATAATTTGAATAATTCCAACTGGCTACATATTAAGTCTACCGAAAAGTTCTGTCCGTTCCAGTTACAATCAGTTTCAACAAGTATGCACATATTCATTTGAAACATATTTAGTCCTCTTTTTTTATCACTGAATTTCTTCATACTGACCTAGCAAATAAACTTAAACATTGATGGTTCATGTTAGTATTAAGTGAGATGTAATCGTTTACCCACGGCCGTTGATGAAATTCATTTACGCCTCTGTATTTTGTACGAATTTTGACAAGGAAGAAATGCTACAGAAGCATGTAGAAATTTATTGAAAGTGTTTGGTGAAGGAACAGTTTCCAATAAAACTTGCAGAAGATGGTTCAAAAAATTTCAAGTAGGTGATTTTGGCCTTTCTGATAAGCCACGCTCTGGGTATCTTGATCGACAACGATACTGTCAAGATCATGTTAGAGCAAAATCCTTTTTGACAACATCAGAGATAGCAGATAGGCTTGATTCAGCTCAATAAACCATTTTGGATCATATTCGGAAACTAGGGTTTGTGGGGAAGAATTCGAGATGGGTGCCACATAAGTTAAGTGAGAAGAATTTGAATGATCGAATCATAATATTGTGCGCAGCAAAATCGAACCCTCCTTGGACAGGATCATAACTGGGGATGAAAAATTGATTATCTATGATAACATCGTAAGATCAAGAGCATATTGTGAACTCGGAAAACCTGCCCCATCCACCTCTAAACTAAAGTTGAGCTTGAACAAAAGAATGTTGTGTATATGGTGGGACATGTGAGGACCAATACATTTTCAGCTGTTGAAACCAAAAAAACAGCTAAATTTGGAGAGGTACTGTCATCAATTGGATAAATTAAAAACAGTACTCCAAGAAAAGAGTCTGGCGATATTCAATAGGAAGGACATCATACTACTTCATGACAAAGCCAGGTCATATGCTGCTTTGGGGACTCGTGAGAAAGTCGCAGAGCTAGACTGGGAAATTCTCCCCGGACCTAACACCTTCCGATTTTCACTTGTTTCTGTCCTTTAAAAAATTTTTGCAGGGGAAAAAATTCAAGAACGAAGAAGATATCAGACAAGCACTGGTTCAAATTTTGACCTCTAGAGATAAGATATTTTTTATAAATGGGATATACAAATTGCTCTCACGCTGGCAAGAAGTCATAAATAATGGTGGCAAATATATTATTCAATAAAGTTTATTCAAGGCATGAAAACATTATTCTTTTGTTTTATTCTAAAAACGGACAGAACTTTCCGGTAAACCTAATATGATGATCCTCGTCCACGAACAGGCTTAGGCCTTCCAACATACACTAATTATTACTCAATTTAGACAAAAGGCAGACTCCTATTATTTCCTGAATAAACATTTAGTTAAGCCTATTTTTACTATTTACTTTTGCGTGTACTTCAATCTAGTGAAAGAACTTTTTTAACCCTTTAATGCACGGTGGTATCTCTCTGAAACCACCATTTTCTAAAAAATACCTCTAAACGGGCAGTGGTATTTCAATGAAACCAATGATCCTAAACATATCTTTTAACTCTCATAAAAGACACTAGATGTCAGCACGAGACAAAAAACTCTTATTTCTGTGAGAAAAATGCATCATTTTAAAAACTTTCAAAAAAAAATTTATTAAATAAAAATACATAAATATTCAAAGTAAGTTATGTACATTTTTGCTGCATATGCTGTTCATAGCATAACTAATTTTTAGTATGATAAATGATGAAAAGAACTAACTCTACCGAATCTTCTTTGTGGTGGTTTCACAGATATGTACCACCGCGCACCTAGAACATGAAAACTGTCCTTTTCTTCTCGGACTTGTAGCACACACACGTAAGCAGTATCTCCCCCTTGTTTTTCTTTTCTCTGACTCAGGCAGGGAAGTAACTAATAATTTGGGGGTTTTTTGCCATTGCTTTGTGGGAGGGGGTTTTGTTTATGTTGAAGGGGGGTGAGGTTTATCTGGAATCGAAACTTTTTCTCATCTCATTTTCGTTCTTTTTATACTGAAGAGAGATCGAATTTTTTGGATGGTGAATATATGTTTTAATATAGCAGATAGTATTTCTTTTGAATATTTAGCCGCTGAATATTAATACTTAGTTTTTTATTCTGTTGATAATTCATAATTTAATCGAAATGCCTCGGAAATGATTAGATATTTGTGAAGCACTTGCTTTGTTCCAAGAACTACCATCTGATACAGAGTCCACAGTATCAGATGAAAGTAGTGACACAGAAGAATATTCCCTTTCTGAAATAATTGAAAGTCACAGCAATGATGGAAGCATACATGATGATGAATCTGATGATGACGATATAAACATGCCAGGTCCTTCTCAACCGATTATGATTCGTTGGGAGAAACGTGGGAAAATACAAAAAACTATACCTAATTTTTTTTCAGAAACTGGACCTTCAGATGAAATAATGAATATGGATGACCAGTCACCTGTTGCAATTTTTTTAGCACTGTTTTCTGTACAGTTAATGGAAAGTGTTGTTTTTCAAAGCAACCTCTATGCTACACAATCTGGCAAGAATTTTTCTCCCCTAACTTTAGAGGAACTAATATTATTCCTTGCAATCAATCTAACAATGGGAGTGAAAAGGCTGCCAAGTTACAGGGATTACTGGTCCACATCAGATATTTTGCACGATCCTTATGTGTCAAGCCTCATGCCAGTGAAAAGATTTACATGGATCTTGGGAAATCTTCACCTAAATGATAACACCCTAATGAAAAAAGCGATAAAGATTTTGATAAACTGTATAAATTACGACCGCTAATTACGCATCTTTCAGAAAAATTTCTGAGTGTACTTCGACCTTCTAAACACCAGGCTGTGGATGAGTCAATGGTCAAATTTAAAGGTTGAAGTAGTCTAAAACAGTGCATGCCAACAAAACCCATAAAAAGAGGTTATAAGATATGGATGTGTTGCAACGAAAATGGTTTTGCGTCTGTTACAAATATATACAGGTAAAATGAGTGATGTAGAAAAAATTTAGGAGAAAGGGTAGTACGAGATCTAACACAGCCAATTTATGGAAAGAACCACATTCTGTATATGGATAATTTTTTTTTCCAGTTATAATCTATACAGATATTTAGAAACACAAAAGATTTTTTCTTGTGGAACTGTCGATATGTCTCGAAAGAACCTTCCAAAACTTACAGATGATGAAAACCTTACTCGTGGGGAATTCGACTGTGCTGTCAGTGACGAAAATGGAAAGATAAAAGGTGTGTAAGCGTTCTGTCATGTTTGCCTGATTGTACAGATACTGTTATTATAACGAAAGGAGAGGAACGGTGATACAATCGATGTGCGGTACCCCAAAGCAGTATCTGACTATAATAAGAATATGGGTTTCGTAGATCATTTTGATCATCTAGAAAGCCTCTATGAAATAGACCGCAAAAGCAAAAAATGGTGGCACCGACTTTTTTTCATTTTCTTGATATGACAGTCATAAATGCATATATATAGTATAACATGCTGCCAAATACAAATGCAGATATAAGAAATGTAAAGACTTTCAGAATGGAAGTTATTCGCTCTCTTGTAGTTAGTAAAGAAGGAACTCTAAAAAAACGAAAACTTTCTTTACCTCTGCAGATGAAAGCACATAAGTTTAGCATACCGGGTGATGTCAGGTTAGCTAATGCTCAACATTTGCCAGTGAGAAGTACTTCAAAATGTTGTGCTGTATGCAGCATAAAACAGAAACCCAAAAGAACCCGATGGATGTGTCAAACATGTAAAGTAGGTCTTTGCATGTATGGAAAAGATGCATCATGCTTCGAAAATTTTCATAAGAAATAGCATTTTAAAAGTATATAGATTTTCATTTGGGATTTCAAAACTTTATATTTTAAATAGAACGTGCTTTTCTAAATATCCGTGCTTTATATCCTTTTACGTATTATTGAAAATATATTTTTTATTATTATTGTTTATGTATTTTTGTAAATATTCATGCTTTATATATCCTTTAACTGATTATCGAAAATACATTTTTTATTATTATTGTTTATGTATTTTTGTAGATATTCATGCTTTATATCCTTTTACTGATTATTGAAAAAATTTTAATACTCTTTATTATTATTTTTGTTTACCTCTTCCAATTAAATTTGTTAATTTTTTTTCTTTTACAGATAATTCTTATCAATATTATTGCATGTTTTAATAATTTAATAATAAAGAAACAATGAAAAATGTATAAATTTACTGGCTATTGGAGTTGATTTCAATCTCTTATAGTTATATTTTGTATTATTTAACATTTAAAAAGTAATTCTAATACTTAATATTGCAAGTTTTAGTAAATTTATTACAAAATATTTAAAGAATAATCTTACAAATCTGATCCAAATCACATATTGTTCATCCGAGAATTATGTCGTAAGTGTGCGGTGGTACTTCTGTGAAACCACCCCTTGGGGGGAATGTACTGTAATTTTTTTTAAAGGTATTTTCTCTGTTCTTAGGTTCTATACATTGCATTTATTAACTTTATTTTGAAAAATTCAGCGAATTTATTTTTCCGCGCTTCAAAGGGTTAAGTTGAATAATTTTATTCTTCATTAAAAATAAATTTTAAAGAAAGGAAACTATCCTATAGAAATTAAAAACTAACATTTTTTTATGCTGCATCAGACATTAGACTACCGTATTTTTCTGTATATAATCCTCCGTATTATCCACAAATCCATTTTTCGAGTGCTAAAATAAAAAACATCGCATAATACACAACGCCGTATAATCCGCTTTAATTTTTATGTCAAAGAATCCAAAATATATACTGCCAATACTGTAGTGTCAGATAAAAAAATACACAACATGATTAAATTAATAAGTAAGAAATTTTACAGAAAAAAAAGTTTTGTGAAATTCTTTTCTCCATCGGACATTCACTGTTACCATAATTTCTAAATTTTCGATTTTAATATGCGTTAATTCCAACATCTAAATGTTGTAATATCTTTGCCAGTCAGTCCTGCAAGTATTAGTTGCAGATGCGGACTTCAGGGTATTTTTACCATTCTCATTGGGATGTGCTTCATCGAGTTCACAATTAAAAAGCTTTGGGTCACATTTTTCAAAATTAGACATGTTCCCCCCTCCACAATTGAATATTTGATTTGTTAACATTAAATAATCTTGCAGTTTCCCGATTTCCTACTTCAGTAGCCTTTTCTATAACATTAAGTTCAAAATCAGCTATGTAATTTACACGCTTCCGCTTCAACATGACGATATATGAACTTGAATATTTTCAGGACAAAACAGCTAACACACATCACGACAGAATGCGAAATGATGCCAACGACTAGCAACTGTAATATCTTTCCAAGGAACCGAATTCGTTCTTGAACGTAATTGGACAAAATTGACTGGAGCAGAAATACGTCGGCCGAGTCAAAAAAGCTTTCAGCGCCATCTGTTATTTATTTCATAAAACATAAATGGTATTTCTTTCAAAACTTGATTGTACGCGTTTCTGATGGAGACTGTTTTTATCATATTATCAGTATAATACGCACAAGGAAATTTTAAACTTTTTTAACACATTTTCCGCAGATTATATACAGGAAAATACGGTAATGTAGAATACAAGAATATTCTTTTCATGCATATCACCACCTGGTGGCAAAAAAAAAAAAAAATACTTATGTAAATGAGTTTATGCAAATGAGCTGGCTCACACACACATATTTTTTCCAGGTAGCAAGCAGGAGAATAAAAGATAATTAAATTTATTGGAAATCTTTAAAGAAAAAGTGTTAGAGAATTTATTTGTAGCAGAACTAAATCCCATTTTCAAATATTTCATCTTTACTATTATTATTTATTTATTTTTCTATATGTTTACTTCAGAAAACATTTAAAACTTAATGTTGAATTTTTAAAAACTTACAAAGATTTGAAGAAATGTAACAGCTTTAAATCTGAAATTTGAAATATAAATTGTTTGCAAATTTTTTTGTTTATATCATCTTCCTTGTGTATCTAGGTCAAAGCAATCAGTGGTCTTGGTCACACCATGGATGCTATCCTAGTTAATGGTCGATTAAGAGAAGGTGACTCCATTGTCTTTGCTGGATATGATGGTCCAGTATGCTCCCAAGTACGATCCTTGCTCATGCCACAACCTCTGAAGGAATTGAGGATAAAGGTAGGTATTGGTTTAAAATCTTTATACTTGAACACTAGAAAGTCAGTCAGTGTTGATCGGACATTAAAACCTCTTTAATTTGTTCCCCTTTCCGCAATTTTTGCAGGGAATTTGAAAAAAATTTGTGACTTTTAATCATTTTCCATGGTGATTACACAGTAAGTTTTGTGGTTCTAGGTTAATTAGGAGAGATTTTACAGTTAAATATACCTAGAATGTCCACTAGTGTTGTTTTGACACCGGAGGCAATTTATCTTTATGAATTGCTGTCATTCAGTGAAAGATGGTTCATTAAAAAGATACCACTTGTAAAACAAACTTCTAAAAGTAATATCACATGTTTATTTGACCTTGAATGCAGTGTTAGTAAGTTCATAGCGGAAATGAGTCAGTTGTACTAAAATCGTTGTCTAAGTGTCTCGTTTCATTGCATTTGCTTATCTGATATTACGTTAGTGCAAGAAATATAAAAAATCAGGTAAATACTGAACTTTAAAGAATTACAAAATAGCTAAAATGCAAAAAGGGCAAAATTAAAGAGTGTAATGGTATTGCAACTAAAAAAATATGTGCCTCTTGTTTGAAAATGGTGTGCAGAAAATGTACAGGAAAAATTGAATATCGCTGTATTCATTGCAAATGAGGAATATACAAAACATGAATCAAAATGATAAATAATGATGAAAAAACTTGATTTCCCACAAAAATTATGATTTTGCTTATTTTATTAATATTAATGAATAGTGTTAATATTTTTGTTTTATTCCATTTTACAAAATTAAGTAATTTGTTTTGTTGCAGTTTTTTTATGATATAAAGGATCATAATGTATGATAATTACATGAAATAATATTAAAAATTCTTAAAACTAAATTCTGCTGAACAGTAGTCCAGTAATTATTTAGTTCTTACAATTATTTTATACATTTCATATCATGGTGTCAAAACAACACCGGTGGACAAGTAAGGGTAGTCAAAGTCCCGTATGTTCTAGTGTTAAATGTCATTTTCTAAAATTTTACTGTGATAAAAAATTATTACATCTCCTTGAAAATGATCTACTTCAATGTGTAATTATTTCTCTTAACATCTTTTCCAGTCCTTAAAACATGACCTTTAAATTGTTTTTGTGAAATCCTTTCAAAGTACATATCAGATTTTTTTTTATTACGTTAGTGAACTCAAAACAATTACCTTGTGGAGGTAATTTCAAACAAGGGAATTAAATATATATATATATGAGTAATACAGAGCTCGTGCAACTGTATTTTTTTTTTTAAACTCGTGAATAATAATGCTGTTGTGAGAAGGCGTAATGTGAAGCCTGTTGGTTATTTCACTATAAAGATTTTTTCAACAGATTACTTCTCGGTAGCATAGTAAAACACTCAAATAATAACTTTTGATAGTCCACCCTATTAATGGAAATTTATAATGCATATCACCATTACAATAAAAAAAAACAGTTAACATGTCCTCATTATTCAAGTACCAATCAAATACTTTTGTTTTGCATAAACAGTTTTTTAAAGGTGTTTTACAACATTTTAGATATATTTCTAGCAGAAACAAAACAGAAACAAAATTCAGTAAATGTTCTTTGCTCTGTTACACTTGATATTTTGGAAAATCAATGAAATGGAAATTTATCTCTTATTAAAAGCAAATATTTTTTCAGGCAAAATCAAATTCTTTAATGTTTTTTGACTGTTTGTATTAGTTGTAAAATTATTTAATGAAAATGTGTTGGTTACATCTACTATACATATATTTTAATAGAAACATTCCAAATATTTTTTTATCTCAGTATTTTAAAGTGGAACATGGGTGATTAGATGAATGAAATCTATTTCCTATTTCTGTAAACATAACTCTACTGTTATAAATGTACTCACAATTGCATAAATCTTATTATAAGTAGAATTTTAAAAAATTAAATTGCTTTTGTATATATAGTTTTGTTTATTTTGTATGTGGGGTACATTAAAGTGATGTTATTTATAACAATTTTAGATGGCAGAAGTTTTTTCTTGAGTTTAAAATATTCAGTATTAATAACATTTAAAAATTAATGAGATGCCCCATTACATATTAATCTTAGTCCTGTTACTCAATATCTAATAACTGCCCCTGCTTCAGAATATTAACAAAAAGAAATATTAAATGTTAATCTCCTAAAGCGTGCTTTAAATTGAAGGGTTTAGGTTTCAGAAAATGTAATGTATTGAAATTAAACAATTTTACTAAAAAATTGATGTCATGAGTACTTAAATAATAGTATTTAAGTGTATGTTGGTTATATCAACCCTATGTTGTTGGGATCTCTGACTGCAATAAAACAGAGTTATTCTGTAAAATTTACGAACGCTTTTCTAAATTTTAAATTATAAAATCCAAAGCCATATTGTGTATCTCAATGCCAGTGTGAATTCAAGCCAATATAATTTAGGTTCTCCACCTAGAGTAAGAAAGATGCTGGTAAAGCCAAAAACTGGGTTTCAAAAAACAACCAAGGATAGATTGTTCCAAAGATAGATTAAGCCCTCTTAACTGCTTCTGTTGCTGTGTATAATGCCTCATTCAGCCATAGCATTAACTTCCCCTCATGGGTATTTATACACCTTTCTGAATTACAAACCTCTTTAGATTATCCTGCTACCTGTAATACTTTTCTAAAGGAATGCAATACATTGATTAAGACAGTGTTTACAAAGAATTTTCTTATTTCAGAGAAGGATTTATTTTTTATTTGTGCCCTTTCTTTTCCCTCGACGCACCTCATAGCTGTGCACACCTGTATGGAAAACAGTGTCATTGGGTAACAAATCATGCAACCTTTCCATAGCAGTTAAGGGGTTTAAATTCATAAAAAAGAACACATCCAAGAAACCCTTTTAGAAAGAACCATGCATTATAAAATAGTGAAATACATACAACAAAATATTAAAATTTGCTAAAAATAAATGTTGAATGAACTCTACTATGAAAAGTTGAGAAGATAAATAACATGGCCTTGTTGGTGATCTGCTGGTTTTGTATAAGCCTTTTTAAAAGGTCCATTAATTTTTTTTTTTTTTTACAGACACAATTTGTGGAACATAGAGAAATAGAAGGAGCTCAAGGGGTGAAGATCTGTGGCAAGGACTTCGACAAAGCGATAGCAGGTTTGCCTCTTCTTGTTCCAAAACGTCCAGATGAAACTAAAATCTTGATGGTAAGCAGTGACCCCCTTTCAAACACACTCAAAACAAATTAAGGTGTTAGAACTCATTTAGACTGTATCATTTTACCTAAGTTTGGGCCCTTGTCTCATGTAATTAGATATAGTTTGTCATTGTTTTATGTTTTTAATTTACTGCATTTATTCAATCCTAAGCTGCACCCAAAATTCTCAACACGTTTGGGAGACAAAATAAATAATGTAAAATGATATTAATCTATATATGATATTTATGAAATTTAAAAAACGTTAATTGGACCTAATAAGTGAAAATAATTTGTTTTACCAATATTAATAACTTTTAAATATATACATGAACCTATAAATGCTCTAACCACCAGAGTATCATGTTCAATTTCTCCCCATACAGGGAATTTTTTGTTTTTGATTCTAAGCCACACCCAATTTTCAGTAGCATCAACATTGGGTAAACAGTGAAACGTAGATTCCAATAAATATGGTATTTTGCTCACAAAGTGAAAAAATTTTAATTTGATATAATGAAACCTAAGTGATCAATATCCACATTAATAGTTTATTATATTTTTCTGCTCATTTTAGTATATAGCTAAAACAGAAAATCACTTTATTAACCTATTTTTCCTCATTTTAAATTTTTTTTTCCTCCAGAAAACTCTCCTCTTTGAAAGTTTTCTTCGAAAGATGTATGTTTTACAACAAAGTTTGGGGTGGGTCTCGACAAAAACAATTTTGTCAATGTTTTATTTTGATCCTTTGAGAGCACATTTTTACCAAATTACTGTGAAAATCATTTAACACGAAACTAAAGGGACTGGAATATTTTTTCATGTTAAAAAAATTTTGTGTTTTGCAAAAGCAAGATATTGCAAAAAATCTTTGCAATATCGTGTTTTCATGTTAAATATTGTGCTTTTGCAAAACATGGCATATATTCAATAAAATTAAGTTTATTAGAGTACATTTTATTTACATAGAAATGTATATATGCATGTACTTAAATGTAAATCCATGAAATAAAAGCATTTACACAAGAACTTATTGATATTTAATACAAAACATTTATTGAATCTTTGAAAAATGTGATGTTTTTCTTTACATCATCTTTTTTAGTATCGAATTGTTCGATGTTGTCCATTATGTTTCTCTTTTTGGATAATGTGGGAACAAAAGCTGTATAATTCATTCCATTTTTGTCTGCCATAATGTGAGCTTATACACATGTAATCATCATCTACTGCAATAGATTCTTCTGATGATACAGTAGGACTGTCCAATAATACAGAAACTTTCTCAAAGAAATTTCTGAGAAGGGAAATCTTTTCCTATTAAAGAATGTTCGTTTCATGTTAAGAGAAAAAAATGCATGAAAATACATGGTACTTTTTCAGGGCCATTTTATTATTTTGTGTTAACCAATATTTTGTCTTAAGCATTTTTGCATCAAATGCGTTTCACTAATTTTGAATGAATTCAACATTATGATCATTTGATATTGCTAAGCAATTTTAAAAAATTAGCAATAACCCATTGTCTTTGGCAGTGCTGGTTTAAACTCATTCTGGCCCTCTTGACATTGTCAGATCCAAGGCGGGGCTCTTGGATCCAGTTAAATCCATCTTGGGCCCCAGGGCACCTGCCCAAAGTGCCCAGTGAATAAATCTGCACTTGTCTTTGGGAACTAGTTGTAAGATGCAAATGCTATATGTGTTGTTTCAAGAAGGTTTAAAAGGACTTATTTGTATTGTAAATAATGCTTGAAAATATTTGTAAGTAAAATCCATTTTTTGATCAGTTACTATTGCAGTTTATAACTAATGGTACAAATATATATATATACACATAAAGATTTATTTGTAATTTTGGAGTAAACATTTTGAAATTTACAAAAAAAACTGTGCTGTCAAATTTTTTACTTTGAATCAAATTTTTGAAAGCATATTGTCTTTCCTGAAACATTCTAAGTCAAATATTGTAAGCTTGACACATGTTGTTCTGTTGGATTTTAGAGTTTAGCTGCAGTATTGCATCTTCTTGGTCTTTTTTTTTTTTGGTTTACATTTGACTGCAATGTGTTACACTTTTTTCCCGATGTACATTTTTTTGTTTTTCCATAATTCACTTGAGGATTGAAAAATGTATTTTATGTATAACTACCATCTTTCTAATGATTATCAAGCTTAACATCTGTTATAAACACCTTTAGCTTTTGAAACTCTCACTGGCTGTCTGGAAACAATTGTAGATGTTAAAATAAATATTTTTTATTAAACCCCCTAGCTGCGTAGTTATTTTATCAAGGTATGGGTTCAAAAATTGCATATTTTTTTATTACGCATTTCAATTCTACATATTAAAACCACATTTTAGAGTTAAAAGATACAGAGAATTTTGTTAAAGAGCTTTTATTTTGAAATATAGTTGAAAAAAAATGCATACCTGCAGAAATTGTCATGTCTTCAGAGTTTATTTTTGGATTAATTCATGGCATCTGTACTTGTGCATATTCACTGTAACCTAATGTAAATATTAAGCAAAAGTTTTGTTTCTGTATTTTAGCAATTTTTGTGTGTGTGTGTGTGTAATAAACATTTTTTTTATTTTAAAAATGGCTGGATGTTTTATCGTTTTCAGAATCCACAATTATTTTTAAAGGTTATGATTTTTTAAAAGGTATTTTGCCTTATTCAGTTGCAGTACCAAATATGCTGCTAGTGTAATAGAATTATTTCTTTGCAAAAAAGATAACATAATAGAAATAACAGATTGCGGAAATTTTGCTATGTCTACGTTGTCCATGGAAATCGCAGAATACACAGCTAGAGGGTTAAGAAAATTCTATACCATTGCTTCCTACTTTTTCAAACAGTTTTGTATAGACTTTTCATTCGATGAAATAGACAACCAAATCCATATTGTTATTATAATTTCTCACTGATTTGGTTCATTCTGCCTTTCAATTGATGATATTTTAATTAAGTCTTGTAAACTTGATGAAACTTATACACATCTTTCATTATGTTTTTTATTTGTGTCATTATGTGGTGGCATGGTTTGCATGTTTATAACTGCACATATTCAATGCTTGCACTTATCTTCTGCATCAAGATCAACAAATGCAGATAACCGTAGAGCTGATTTGTGGCATCATACAAGAAAAAGTAGATGAGATTAAACCACTAAAAAAGACAATAAAATAAAAAAATTTAAAATTTTGTGCATAAATTTAAAAACTAGTGATAAATTTGATGTTCAAATTCCAAACAATACATTTTTCCCTTTGATTTTTTTTTCCTTCCTTTTCTTTAATGTTTGAACAAAGGGTAAATTAGGAAGTATCTTAAGAACATATCTAAAGGTTCACCATTTTAAAATGTATAATTTTGTACAGTGACCATCCATCACATTTATAAGTGGAAGAACCTCTCAAAGTGTATTTTGAGAAAACCGTAAAGGAATCGTATGTTTCAAATTGTGCTGCTGTTCTAGATGCTTCTGGTGGTTCAGTGGTTTTCGAAAGAAGTAACTAAGTCTTAGAAAACAATAATTTTGTTTTTAACTCAGTTCCCTCAATACACATAACGAACAGCATGTAGAACTGAACAATTTACAAAAGTACCAAACAACCATTCACTATCCTCCTTTTACATTTTTTCAAGAAATTTTCATCAATCATCTAGAGTGAGGTGGAATCATCTATTCCAATTAATACCTCCATTACAATTATTCTTCAGCTGCCATGGGTTAAATGTGAGTTTTCTGAATAATAGTTCATATATTTTATCATGTTGTCTTGTCCAAGTATTGCTGAGAAATCAAATAGTGCTGAAGAAGTTTAAAACAACCCTTGCCAAGGGAAAGCCCAAATAAAGCAGTTGTGATGGTCTGTGGGATTTAGGTCTATATTGTGGAATTTAGCCAAAATAGAAGGACAATTAAAAATATGATTTGGGGAAAGTTGAATGTCAAAACAGTGTGGACAATTATTGCAACTTTGACCATCAAGGGAGGTTTTCATCCCTTTAAAGTGTCTTATACGTAGTTTGGCTATATGGTGATTGAAATTATGCAGTTACAATTAAGATCTGGAATGAAGTGCTTCTCTTAACTGGATGGGAAGGAAGTTTACGTATGGCTATTGCATCAGTAAGGGTAAGGCTATTGGAAATTTGAGGGGAATTTCAAGCCTCCATGTCAAGGTTATTAACCTGCTCGCTCATTGCCAAAGATATCTACGTGGGTGGGTATCCATTGTAAAGTGCAAGTTCTTTGGTATCATATTTTATCATTTTTGTGTTAAATAAATAATGCTCCTCTTCCAAAAAAAAAAACTTTAAAAAAGATTTCACTAGTATTTTTTTTCTGTCGATTATGTTTTAAGATATGGTTTTTATGCATAGGATGAAGTCGCTGCAACCTTTAAGGAAACCATGAATTCAATCAAGGTCACTGGTACTGGAGCATATGTCCAAACTTCAACTCTAGGATCTCTGGAAGCTTTAATGGAATTTCTTACAGAATCTAAGATCCCTGTAAGTTATGTGTCTGCTGTCTCCAATCTTAGTTTGAGTGCTTAAAGTAGTTGACAAAATTGTCCACAGTAACTGTTGTGTGTGTAAATCTAAAGTTAAAAAAAATTATAATTTTTAAAATTGTTTGTATACAGAAAGCCTATAAATTAATGTAATTTCATTGCCTGATGTAGTAATGTATGTATTAAAAAAAGCTCACAGAAGATATTTTATATTGAAATTTTCATTCCTTTTGTAATTACCTAAAAGTTAGATTTTACCTCTGAAAAATTAGAATGCCACAGAAGAATCAAGTCGGTATTTCTAAAATGCAGTTTTAGCTTTTATTTGTGAATGAGATTGATAATTAACAACTGAACTTTAACAATCCCAATATCACATGTAAATTGTGTGTGTACCATAATTTTTACAATTTTGCAAATTAAGTGCATTGTTAGATTATTCACTTTTCATTTTCTAAATTTCAGAATTTAAATTTTTTTCAGCTATGTATTCTATTGTTATGAATAAGGTTTGATTTGAGTAGTGTAATACATACGTGCATGTTTATCATGGATTTTTGTATGACTGTAATAGCCAAGTAATTGTAGTTGATGTTTCTCTTGATTTGTGGGTTTGAATCCTCATCCCATTTAAGTCCCACCATGATGCATGTTTAATTTTTTGATGCTCAGATTCCTCACATTAGCACAGTGTGGAAGTTTAGTGATTGAGTGCCAACTCAGGTTCAAAATTACTAGACACTTTGCCAGTAATCCTCATGTTGCATGAACAAGTGACACTAATGAACTGTGGTTCAATCATTGTAATTCGATATTTAAAAGAAATATATTTCTTGATCTTTTATGTTTTTTATACTTTTATAATATCATTGAGTGCTATGCTTTTTTTCATATCTTATTAAATTCTTCATTTGTAAATGAGATTGATAATTAACAATTGAGCTTTTAACAATCCCACAGTCATATGTAGATTATACATGTGATGTAATTTTTACTATTATATAAATTAAATGCATTGTATTATTATATAATTTTTTTATGAATTTCCAAGTAAATTTTTTTTTTTTTTTGCTATATAATTTATAGTTATCTTATGTAAATATTTTTGTATGTATTTGATTTGAATAGTGTAATACACTGGTGTGGAAACGGTAGTGTCAATATTTGATATAAAAAAAAATGTGTGTGCCACTTCCAACAAACAAAAATGGGAAAGGTAATAAAAAAAAGTTAGTTATGAGCTTATTATGGAATTATACTAATAGTGCATTTTTTAATGGAAGTATATGTAGTTAAAATTTAAAAATATAATATTCTTGGGTTTTATTGTTAATAAACTTTTTACAAGTTCAATTAATTAGGTTAGGTATAATATAAAAATGAGTAACTTGAATCATTTAATTCTAAATAATTATTAAATACTTGGTATTTATTTAATGTGGCTTTTGAATTACTACTTTTTTTTTTACCAAGTCATCTATATTAGGATTAACTCTTACAGAGGCTAACAAAATTAGGTTATTATAGGTGCACATCAGCTAGTTTTGAATGACAATTATTTTATATTATGTTCATAACAGAAAACATTTATTGACAAACATGTTTTGATGCAAATTTTGAGGGCTTTTTTTGTCTGAGACAATCTCACTTCACATCAATAAAATTGTAAAAAATGGTTATTTATTATCTTTTTAAATTTGTTAAGTAAGTCTCCGTGTGTCACTGTAGCAACGCATGCCATGGGATGGACCATCGTGATGTAATACATACATGTTTATCATGCATTTTTATACAGCTGCAATAATCAAGTAATTGCGATCAACATTAGGTTCATGTTTGTCACTTGACTGTGGTTCAAAATTATGAGGTGCTGTGCCAGTTGCTTTAACATACAACACTAGTAAACAATCATTTTAACAAAATATTATTATATATATATTTCTTAATCCTCTATATTATTACACCACACTCTAGGTATCTGGTGTTCGGATAGGTCCTGTAACTAAAAAAGATGTAATGAAGGCCTCAGCTATGCTGGCACATGATCCTACGTGAGTAAAAAAATATATTTATTTGAATGCAGCAAAATTAAAGAGGATTTGCTTGATGTATAGTTTATTTTATATAAAATATATGTATGAAAAGTATGTTTTTAATGGTTTGAACTAACAATAATAAAAGGTATTATAGTTGAGTGTATGATTTGCTTAAAATTGGTCTTGAAAGACAAAATTGCACTTGTTAATTCAGACCCTTTAAGAATTATTAACAAATATGTTTGCATATTGTAAGTATAATTGTAATAATATTTTTAATCAGGAAATTTTACTGGATTCTATATTTTTTTTAGAATTCACAACACAGCAATAATCTTTGACTTATAAAAATCTCAATAGTATATACCAGTGGTCTTCAAACTTTTTCAATTCGTTGAACCCTTTGAATTAACCCATTCCACTCGCACACACAGACTCTCAGAAGAATATATCTTAAGATAAATATTAAAGTTAATCAACATGTTGCAGGTACTTTGTGTAAAGACAATTAAAGAAAAGTATAGTATTTGTTGTATTAAAAAGTTTTAATATAATGTTAATTATATACTCATTTTTCACTTAAGTTCTGAACAATATTAAAATGTTTACAGAGACATGAATTTGCAACCAAAAATTAATGAACTATTGCTTAAATTTAGATTTTAACATCAAATCACCTGATATTTCAAAAAGGTATTTATTCCCTCTCCTTCAATGGGGATGCTTTGCAATTATCACAGTACTTGAATGGGCTCTTATCCATGTTTGCTTGTTTTTCTCTTCTGGGAAATATTTTCTTGCTGGTGTTGTTTTTTAATATTCTCTTGGAGTTTTTTTCTTTCAGAATTGAGAAATGTTGCATTTTCCAGTGGAAAACTTTTACTATTTTGTGAATCTGGGATCATAAACTATAGCATATTCACAATTTAATTCTAAAAAGAAAGAAAAACTGTATTAGTATTCTTTTTTTTATATATTATAATAAAAGTTTAAAAATAAATAAAATTTTCATTTTTAATGACTTTTTTAGCTTACTTTGTGTTGGAAAAAAGTTTAAAGTTTGGTTCTGCTGTCATTATTTGTAAACGTATTTCATGCTATATTAAATTGATTTAAATGTGTAAATATATCAGCCATATATGTACTCATAGTCATACAAACTCCATAAAGAACGTGAATCCATTTTGCATACACATTTGTAATTTTATTCTCAATATATTTTTTTTGACTGACAGAACTTCTAGATAGTCCTCATGGAACCCCAGGGTTCTGTAGAACACAGTTTTAAGACCATTGGTGTACTCAAACAACCATCTGCTGTATTTAACCGAGAACAAGGCAAAAAAGTTTTAATTATTCAATACTTTTTGCTTTAAAATAAATGTACATTTTCTCTGCACAAGCTTTTGAGTACTCCTTTACTAACTTTTTAAACTTATATATTTTTGTGCTAGTGTTAGTATGTGCACATGACTGTAGTAGCCAAATAGTTATGGTCACAAACTCGTGAGCAGTGTTATATCTTGGCTCTACTAAAGATTTATCATGTACAGGAGTTGATGCATGTTTAATGATTTGAGGCCCTAATTTCTCACATTGGCGATGGAAGTTAGGGTGCTAGTTCTGGAAGTGTCTTTAGCACTTTATTGTGTTGTTGTTGCTTATGCCACCTGTCTGACGTAGTCAGATCAAAGCCCACGAAATTCATCATGGCAACGGGCTAGAGATACATCTGTCATTAGCCTAAGCTTTGAGCCCATGAATGTGACAGCATGATTTTGCTCACGATAGATGGCAACACCATTCGGATCCACAGATTTAACGAGCACATAATTCCATTTGTACTCAGCGAGTATTTGGTGGCATCGAACCCAGGCCTTCCGGTCTGGCGTCCGATGCTCTTATCACTAGGCTACCCACAGCACTTGATTGTGGTTTAAAATTACATGATCTGTCACTGACAGTCCTCATTCTGCTTTGTAGTGCAATGTCAATAAACATTCAGTTATTGTAGTTACATGCACATTATTTGCTAAGTTTTAATTAGTGTTTCCTTTATTATTATTGATGTAGATATTTCTACTATATATAAGATTTTGAACCTATATCTTGCATACATGATAAAATTGCTGAATTTTAAATATACTCCTTCAGCTTTGCTGTGATCCTAGCATTTGATGTGCGTATTGAACGAGAAGCTCAAGAGTTGGCAGACTCGCTCAACATTAAGGTTTTCCACGCTAATATAATCTACCATCTTTTCGATGCATTTGTTAACTACCGACAAGAAATTAAAGATAAAAACCGAGAGATGTTCAAGAATGCTGCTGTTTTCCCCTGCAAGCTGAAAGTTTTGCCTCAATTTGTGTTTAATTCCAGAGATCCCATTGTGGTAGGGGTTTCTATTGAGGCAGGAATACTTAGAGAAGGTACTCCACTCTGTGTACCATCAAAAGAGGTAAATTTTGGTTTTGAGAATTAAATCATTTCTGTGAATGGCTACTTATGTACTATTGCAACCATATTGGCGACATTGGATAAAACTGCTTAAATTCTAAAAAAGGAATAAGATGATGGGAATATGGCATGCTTAATTAAAAAATAATTATAATTAAACAATTGTCATTAAAAGGAAAATAAAAAAATTAAGATTAGTTATTCTTTAATTTTTATTTTATTAATTTTATATTATTATAAATTTTATGGATTTAAGAATTTAGTAAATCCCAGATTCATGCATTTTAGTATTCAAGCTTGCCATATCAACGAACGGCTTAGGAATGGCAGCAGGCATAAAAATATGAAATGAAGCATATGGTTGTCAGTTCAGCGCCTACGACACATGCAGAATCAAGGTTGCCAATTTGGTGAATTATCTTGGAAATTGGTGTGGTTGTGATAGTATGTAAATACCCTAAAATGTTTTAAGAAATAATTTTTTTTTAAACTTTTTAAAATATATAGATTTTGATACAGTTTTTAGACTTCTGACAGCAAAGGCATTTGATTTTTCTGTAGGGCATAAAAGTCTTTACATACCAAAATAACTCTTTAGTAAACAATTTTAACACAAATAAAAAAAACCATGACTAATTTTTTGAAATGCATTTTTCCTGAGAAACATAAGTTTCAAATTTAGCTAAAGGCAAACAAGATATACTTGTGTGTATGTGTATATATTTATTTATGTATTTCATGGTAACAAAAAAAAAAATTTAATGTATATTTTATTATTTTGATTCAATAATATTTAAATTTGCAGAATACACTAATAATAGTAAAATTGACTACTGATTGACTGAAAAGACTATGTGATATATTTACAAAACGAAGAGGGGTAGGAACTCTTGTGCTTTCAAAGTTAATAATTCAATTTTCTTATGGAAAACATTATTATAAAAATACTAACTTTTAATTGTTTTCAAAATATTATGCTCCTAAGTTTTTATGCAAAATAAAATTTTGTAAGATATAATTTTTATTTCTTTTTCTTTAGTTGATTTAAAGTAATTGTTTTAGATTTTGTTGCCTGTATTCAACTTTATTTTCAGTTCCTGGAAATTGGTATAGTAACAACAATTGAAGTGAACCATAAACCAATTGAAACAGCTCGAAAAGGCCAAGAGGTGTGTATTAAGATAGAACCAAGTGGGGGAGATGCACCCAAGATGTATGGACGACATTTTGACCACACCGATTTGTTGGTCAGCAAAGTAAGGGTTTTCGATTAAGTTTTTTTGTGAAAATTAGTCATCCTTCAAAATAATAAGATTTTTAAGCAATATATTTAATAGCTCAAAATTTTAAAGTGCTATATTGTTCTGGCAATGTGTATGTGTGTCGTACATACATTTTTTATTTTTTTTTATTTTTTTGTAAAATATTATATTGGTATTTTTATGTTTTAAAATTTGAAGATTAATGCCTGGCACACACATTAATATAAACTGCTGTGTAATCGTTTCATAAAATGGTGACAAAATTTCTTTTAAGTTACTATTCTGTGCAAAAAAAGTATTACTTTTATCGTATATATAGTGAAGAAAGTTTAATCAAAGATTGTAAATCTGGGAGTTAGTATTAGAATTAAAACCTTGTTTTTCAATCACTACTGCTATAAGTGATTTTCTCAGAACATATTGCAATCTTTCAGCCAAATTAGGTTTCTTCAATTTTTACATTCATATCCAATGAATTCTTTAACTTCATTAATGTCCCATATTCAAAAAGTGACTTTCAGGGGATTAATAGATTCAAGTCAAACATTTATTCTGCATCTTAATTTCAGAAACCTTCCTAACTAATTAACAAAATATACAGAGGGGTGATAATACAGAGCATGGGGTCACAAAAACAGTTATGAAGGATAAAATGAAGAGGTAAATACATTTATTAGACATAGCAATGCATCCCAACTTGATGTCACGGCCACATAGGTTGTATGGTACAGACGTCACTTCCGCAGAAAGTGGTCCTTGTACATTCTTTATGCTAAGTGTCCATTGTGCATGTTACCAAATGCAGTTTAACATGTGCGCTTTATGTAACACTCACCCATGCTGTCTACTATCACCCCTCTGACTTTGGCAACTATCTGTATATATTTTTTTCTTAAAATTATTTTCATTTTTGTGAAGCATTATATCTGTTAATTTCTGTTGTAGATAACTCGACACTCCATTGACATGTGCAAAGAACATTTTAGAGACGATCTCCTGAAAACAGATTGGCAACTAATGGTAGAACTGAAAAAACTCTTCCAAATTATGTGATTCATTTAGCTGTGTATGTTTTTCTAAAAAAAATATTATTTATGTTGCCTAATTAAAAAAAAGACAGCTTGTTTTGTTTTAATGTAAAACTTTAATAGTGTTAACAATTTTTTCTACATATTTCTTTGTTGTTAAAATTCCAGAATTTTTACTAAACTCGTTTTTTATTGACTCCAGTCTCAAAATCCAGTATTCCTGAAAAGCAATATGAATTGAAAAGATCACATTTTAAATATTTGTATTGATGCATTATTTATTATACAATATGTTTCCCAATCCTGTATTTTTATCAAAAATAAAACTTAATTTAATAAAAAGTTATTGTTTCCTTTACTTATCCACTATCTCGTAGTGAACTGGATCCAAATCATATGAAAATTATTCACCTGGGTTTTTGTTGTCAAATTAGATAATAAGTTTGCCTTTCTCTAGCTATTCTTTATTAGCTTTAAAACAAGAGACTGTTAACTCATTCTAAACTAAGTGCAAGGCTTAACAGGTTTTTCTAAATTCTTTGGTAACAAGAATGTTTTCTTGCTCAAAGCATAAATGCGGGCAGACTTCCCTTGTAGGCATATTGGTGGTATGATATGAAAATGCTGGAATTTCGATCCCAGAAAAATTCTTGTGTGCCCCACTGTATTAGGAAGAATGTAATTGAGGGTTATGAATAGAAATGCCATTCAAAAATAGGAGAGAATCTGTATATGTGGAAAAGTATAAGGTTCAGTAAATCATTTGAGTAATTTTTGGAATATTCTTAATATCTTGCTAAATTAAATTGTACATGTTCTTCCTAAAGCCATAAAATTTTCATTTTGGCTCTTTTAGACAAAATGCCTTTGCCGAGGGCTATAGTAGGAGAGTACCAAACTTTTTACTGCATGACATTAAGACTGTTTTCTTTCTCAGCTTTATTTTAAACCTAAAAACTTCATAGCAGCAGCATAATGAATAAAGTAGTAGCTTCAAGGTATCAAATCCTAATTCCACCAAAAATCCATATGAAATAATGGATTTTGTACACCTTATATTATGTGTTGGGTAATGTAGAAATTAAATATATAAAAGAGATAGGTACCAATTTTCAAATGTCATCTGGCTATTGCTCAAAAGTCTATTGGCCAAAAGCCCTGGTGTAACTGAAGAGATTTGGGTAAATTCCTATTATAGCCCATGCCAAAGTAGCACCAAGGAGTGTTTTTCAAATTCAAGATGAAGTTATGCCCGAAGGAGTAAAAATAGAACGTTTTATTACTTCAAGAACTAGTTTTATCTTATAAAATATGAAATTAATAATATTCTGAAGAGAAAAAAAAATTTCTCCTTCTAAAATCAATTTCTAAAGGCCTTAAGTACAATTTCATGTAAAATTTTGCCTCTTGACAAAGCACCGTATTTTTATTAATTCACTAAAAATTCATTTTTATAACCCTTCCAAAATGGATATCTTGTAAAACCGTACTTTTCCTGAAGCTCTTACACTCGTCAAGTAGATTCTACTACTTTCGAATAGCATCCCCATAACCATCAATTGTATTCTTTTCTTGCAGAGGTGTACATTTCAGACATTCAAGCTTTCTAGTACACAACATTAAATAATTTTCTTTTGTCCCCCTGCTTCCAAAGAATGGGGGGAAAAGTTAAGCCTTGCACTCCTCGACTTTTAGGTATGAATAGCAAAGTACTTATCAAGTAGAAACTGTTTGTGGAAAAAGATGCAAATGACTCAACTGCTCTTATATAGTTAATAAGGTTGCCAAAGCTAATTACTAATCACAGCAGACTAACAACCACTGAAAGCAATCTCTTGTTTTAAAACTAACCTAACTTAGAGACAAAGTTCAAAACCCAGGGTAACCTAAAATATGACCTTACAAGAGATTTTATCAATTTAAACCAAAAGTATTTATTTTTTGAATACTTTAAATAAGTTACATTACTTAACCCTTTTGTGACGAGTGTGTCATATATGCACCAGTCTCGAACCCCGTTATCGGAAGGCATATCCTACAATGCACTTTTCCACGGGGACAGGCAAACCTATAGAACCTAGTAAGAAACTCAATTTACCAGCAGTGGCGTAGCTAGGTATCCAAAGGACCGGATGAAAAAAAAATGAGGGTTCTATCTTAATTGAATTTTATCAAGTAAAAATATATGAATATTTTAAATATACAAAACTACAATTTTTATTTACTGTCTTCTCTTTCTTGTCCTTAGCACTTCAACGCAACACTTTGTTTCTTTTTTCCCCATAATTTATCTAATACAATTTGTATATGCTCGAGTATTTACTGACATTAAAAGGAAGCAGAAATGTAATACTGTGCTACAAAACGTCGTTGGAGAATCTTTAGCTATTAATTTATTCAGGAGGATCAAATTCATCCAACAGGAACTACAAAATGGTCCACCGAGATAGACAGGAAATTATACAAAAAATATGTGCATGTACAAGAAAATTCAATATACAATATTATAATTATTTTAAAAAAACTCATCTGCAAAATAGCAGGGGGGGGGACAAAATTACATCAGTGTATTGCAGATAGGAGAAGATGGTGAAATATTGATACAGGAAACTAACCTATTATGAATCATATTGTTATTAAAAATAGAATGTAACTAGGAAAGAATTACTTCTTGTGTAGGTTTTTTAAGATATGATAATAAGTATGTAAAAGATTTTTCATGGAACTTGAAGTTTATTTCCAAGTAACAGTTTATAGAAAAATGAAAATATAAACTTTTCAACAATAGTTCGCAACAATATACAAATAACGGGAAAAAATTCCCTACAAGTTCGAAATTAATTTCAACTGAGTTGCCATGCTTATAGTTGTGTTGCAACCTTTTATATTTTCATCTTAAATGTGGGGAAAATAATTGCAAATTCGACTTACTTGGTGGTCAGGGTCCGAGGGCCACTGTTCACCAGTGCATCATCCGGCTCTGGTGACATTTGGGGAGGATGCATATGTAACACACCCGTCTCCACAGTATTTTCTGTTGATCAGTACATCGCGAAAAGGTGAATGGAAGAATCAAGAATGCCTGCGTATTACAATATCGTGCCCTTTGCGATTTTCAACAAACTTTTGCTTAAGCTGTAAAATGTTTAACAATTGTGCTTAGAATGGTATCAAATAGGTTGCCAAAAGTTCAAAATCTTTCCATGTTAAGTCGCTGACTTGGAATTAATATGCTCTTACCAATTTTCGTACAGCAAAAGTTTGAATTATTTCATTATAAATTGCTTTTAAATAAACACTTACCTTAAGGATCTGGTAACCGCTCGTATTCGGAGGGCAAAGAAAATCGTCTGAGTAATGGTTCAAAAGCCCAGAGGATCCCAACACCTGCACAAATGGCGCCATTCAGATACATCATCTTGTCATATGAACCCAAAGTATCTCGGAAATAACCTATAAACATGCACATATGGTACTTTATTTGATTTGACGATCAGTTTCCGAATATTCGGTAAAATGCGGTATAGTCCACCATTGGCGGTCATTTTGAACTAGACATGTTTTAAATGGAATGTATTTAATTTTTTGACTCTGTAAGCCATTAAAAAGTAGGACCCAAAATTGGTACAATTTTTAAAATAAAAACATTAGAATATTAATATTCAAATTCTATCCTTCAGAAGAAAATTATTTTATATATATATAAGTACTTCCTATTATACCGTCTAACAATTTCGTCACATCAAAAGACGTAATATACAGCCACCAGTAGAAACAATCAACGGGCCTGCTCGAGCAGTAATAATAACGATGACAGCTTTAGGCGACATTTTTGAATTGGCGCTGTCTTTTCGTTTGGTAAAATCGGATGACAGTGGTAATACGCAAGTACCGTATTTTTCTGGAGAAAATTGTATTTTATACTTGATCTCTTACTCTGTAACGTTACATGTGTTTTAAACTGTACATGCTGGAGTGAAAAGGCTCAAGTGAAGTCAATCACAACGACACATAGAAAAAAAACCACAAATTTCTATTTTGTCATTGTGTTGGCAATTAATGTGTGTTCTTCGATAATACCTATGTTTGTGTAAACGACAACTCAAAAAAGCAGTCGCCAGCCCATGGCCCATAACCGATCAACATCATTAAGTTTTACTGGCGGTCCGGTGCATGTCTATGTGGATACCATTCGCGATTTAATCCTGCTGCTCTTGCATTTCCGTCTACCAATCCGTAAATCAGGTGCATACCTGCCAGCTACATGTTTGTAAAACTATTTCATACTGCTCTGCGGGCGATGACAGCGATAATGCAGGTCTGTTTTCTCCTATGCTCTTGTGATCAGCGCCTAACGAAAACGTTTCCGACCATGGGTTGCTTGCAAATCTGAATCATTGTGATGTCCCCTCTCCCCACATAAAGTTCACTCCAATAATCCCGGGAATTATTGGGTGTATTTAAAACTATTTAGAGAAATTTTTTAAAACAAAAATGTAATATTCGCATATTGTCACACACCCCAAATGGAAAGTTTCCCAAAATTATTCTTTAGCGAATCGACTTGATATATTTACTTGCACTGCATTGCCTTAGAACATTTCAAAAAGGTATTTTTACTCACCTAAATAATAAGGTATGACGAAACCAAGGATGCCAGAAAGAAAATTGATGAATCCCATTCCTATGGTCCTCTCGTGCTCGTCCATGTACTTAGACACCAAAACCTGGTGACGTATAAAGAGGGACCCCTGAAGCATCCCAAAGACGAAGATAGCTGGCATGAAACTCAGCTCCGAATGCATCAAGGGAAGTGTCGCGTTACTTATCCCCAGAAGAATCATGGCGATGACCATGTAAGCAGGAAGGTTCAAACAACCGCTATCGGTGATCCAGCCGAGGCACAAACGGCCCACAAGGTCACCCAAAGACAAAATGGCGATGATGTACTTTCCAGAGTCTCGACGAATGCCCAAATCCATAGCGAAGTCAACAACGATTGTCACCATGGGGAGGAAGGTCAACATGAAGACACCACGACACAAGGATACGAGAATGAATATTGGATTCTTGTGCAATCTGATGGCCGTCTTAATGTGTTCCCAAAAGGAATTCGAATGTCCCTTATCGCCTTTTTTGTGTCTATTTTGGGTGTGCAAATCACTCGTGTTGATTGTTTTCGAATCTTCACTGGCCACACTATTCCTCTTGTCGGAATTCATTATTGCTTCCAATGCTTCTTTTTCGCTTTTAGCAATCATTTCTTTCAGATTCTTCAGTACATTCAGTATCTCCTTTACCATACTATGCACCGAGGTCGGAAAGTGGTGAAAAATATTTTCCTCCGTGTAATCCTCGCACAATTCTTTTATTTTGATTGCCAAGAACAGCCATTTTGGATTATCTTCATAGGACTTAAAACTTACAGCTTCCTCATTAACTTCTATTTCTTTCGAATCAGATATTCCTTCACACTTGACTTTCACCTGATGTACACTTCTATTCAATTCGTCCACCAAACTGCCCATTTCCACAGAAGCTCTTCTCGATTTTCCCAAATCATTCAAGAACTTATATAAGTCTTCAAGTTCGTTGATGATCGGCACGGTGTCGACGAAATTGGTATCCAGTGCGAGAGATTCTGGTGGTATGGTGAGTCTAAACAGTTGATACACGTATTCGCTGTTCTCCCGGAGAATGGCAAAGTTAAGGCTCTTTGAAGAGGCAGCCAGAAAGGCAGGGCTATGTCTGGAATCCGTCGATGTCCTACGTGGTGTTACTGTTGAATTGAATGTGTTGTAATTTGTTGATTTGTCGTTTCTGGTTGGCTTAGTCTCCGATTTCTTCCAAGGTGGGTGTTTAAGGACAAGAGAGGCAGGGACTACGTTGAGGAGAATGGCGCCCATCACCAAGAACGTTCCGCTCATGCCATATCTGTTGAGGAGCAGATCAAGGACAATCGGGAAGAAGAAAGCCCCCACGCACCCTCCTGAGAATGCTAATCCTCCGGCCGTGGTGCGATGCTTTTCGAAATATTCATCGATCGTTATTTGATTCAAAGTGGTCGTGAGGGCGGTGCAGAAACCTAAAAGGGAAGAAAAGATTCGATAAGTTTATAATAAACTTTTGTTTAATAGTAAACATTTTCACTTGAACACCTTAACTGCTGCAGCGTATATATACGTCTCGCTCAGTCAATGTGTTAACTGCCCGAAGCGTATATATACGCCTTTCCACACTACGAAGCTTTGCATAGCACTGCTGTCAAAACTATTCCCAAGGCTTTGGAATGCAATATAATGTTCTTGATTGTGTGCGTGGTGAAGGTCGCGTGGCTCCTTCCAACAGAAACTACCACAAAGGGCGCCAGTTTCTGACGCAATCTTACTATTCTATTACGATTAAAATCTCGACCAAGCGGGAAAGCAAAATAATTAAATGCGTGTCGTGAAGGGCTGGACCAAAGAATTAAAAGTTACAGAAAAGGATTTTTGAGGGAATTATTGCACACACACATACATATATAAACTTATTTTAGAGAAAGATTTACTTAATTATTCCTTTTTCCCCTATACACTACGTGCCTTTGAGAAAAACGATGGCACTGGGGAGCAGTTTGCGTAACTTTTCCTCGATCCAAGTTTAAAAAAACTTAATAACGTCAACTCTGTGATTGTTTATTGAAGTCGCATTTCGGGCTGATCGAAAGGTTTTGGCGACGAACCTCGTGATTTTGCGCCACGTTCAAATGACGAGCACAACACCTAAGAATTATATTCAACAAATTTTCACAGCCCGCCAACGTAAGGACTTCGAGCTTTGAAAAATTTCACGTGCATCTGCCTCTACACAAAGTCTTTACTGGCGCTGGTTTACTGTTTCGAAGTAGGGAAATTTTGTTGAGATAGAGGTCACTGAGAGCAAGCAAATATACCAGAGTTTCATAACAAAAAGTACGTTAATTGTGTAATAGACAAATGTTAAAAAGTATAGCATAGCACTAAAAATCATGTTGCATGCAATTTCAATATGAATGCTTCGACTTAAACACTTCTTCAATCTGTTTTGTGTTCGAAACCTTCATAACCCAACGATTTTCGGCTGAGATAAGACATTTTCACTACTGTATATTCTACAGAGTCCAAGAATAAATTACAATTATACGAGATAATCTGTCCATTAATTGGGAAGATTTTACTTACATTTGAAATCCGACCGACCATGTTATTACAAACTTCAACAACAACTAAAAAGTTTGAAAAAATTTGTTGGTATTTTTGTTGGTAAAATATATGGTATTTCTCTTATTAATTTTAACTAAAAGTACAATATAAAAAAAGAGATCGCACCGAAAATTAGTCCCCAAAGCACAGTGATGGTGTCGATGGAAGTGGCGAAGAAACATCCCGCCGCACTGACTGCCCCAATAAAACCTCCAACCACCGTGACGATGCGGACGCCATACTTCTGACCCATAATGCCAGCAACTGGACCTACAAAGAAAAAAAAAGGAAATCAACAGTTTTATATAACATCTAAAAAACATGATCATTCAATTCATACATTTTTCGTTATAAAATTGACACTTAGAATGTCCCACCGGACATTTTAAGGCAGGAACCAACTGGACCTCGGCTTCGAGGGGGGCTCGTCGTGTTCGACTCGGCCTCAACAAAGTCATGATTCGAGTAATTTTAAAATCATCCAATGCTATTCCCGCACATATTCACCAAAAAGGAATTTCAAACTATAAGTCAACACCGACAACACTGCATTGTTATGTGATGACCGTCGTCCGTGTTCAGGTCTAGGTCTGTTACTCACTTAGTTGAAAGGCATTAGTCGGTTTGAGCCTAAATTTTTGAGATTGAGAGTCACGCACATTTACTACGACTCACTGTTTCTACGAGATTGAGACAAAGTAGGCTACATACTGGCGACTTAAAATGATCGCAGGTGTTTTTTTTTTTTTTTTTTTTTTTTTTTTTTTTTTTTTTTTTACATAGAGACCAGGGTTTGTAGCTACCACCGTATCAATGATACGGGGCTCCCAATTAGGGTTTGCAATCCTGTGTCATATTTTCAATCCCGGGATTACATTATCTAAATCCCGGGATTAGGATTGAACTATTTATTAAAGATACTTACATATTAACGTAGTTGAAATTGCATGATAAAACTGAAAATATAATTAAAAATTTATTTAATGTATTTGAATGAAACAACAAAAAAATTAATTCATCATACAAAGACAAATAAAAATAGTACATAATGAAATTTAAAAAAAGACACTTCTTCATTTCTTGTGTTTCTGTAAATAAGCTTATGAAAACACAGCTCCTCTAGCTTTTCATCGTTGGAACGGCTTCTTATTTTTGTTACAAATTGTCCTACCGTAAAAAATGCGCGTTCGAATATTTTACTAGAAGTATTATCGCCATTAATTAGGAGAATGCTCTTTTTCAGATAGTCACCACATCTCCCTCCATTTTCAAAAGAATGACATTTCTTTTTGAATTTTTTATGACAGTGTCTCAAATATAATAGACTGCATTGGTGCATATACTTCTTTGATAACTTTATTTAGTTCTTCTGCTACACTTAATGGTTTTTGAAAAAAATTCATTCATTTATTGAATCAGAATGTGAATCCATTTCAAGTGTTAACTCATTTGAAATTGAAGATCCAGTTTGCATGAGCTGTTAGTAATGCAATGGGATTTGAAGTGTCTTAAGTCTTCCAAGCAGGTACGCTATTAATTAATGGCATTTAATTGAGGAAGGAACTGTAACAAAATCTATTCTTGAGATGTTGCTTATATTATTGTGTAAACATTGCAGTGAGCCACTTAGATCTGGGAGACGTTCTCCCATACGAGAAATAAGAGCTGTGCATATATGTTGTTTTTTTTACCTATAGCACACTTTTAATTGCACAAAAAAATTCTACGTACATATTTCATAAAAAAAATATATAGTTTTTAGAAAAATTAAATTCTTAGAAAATTTTTATGAGAAAAAACTTTTTAAAAATAATTTAGACAAAAATTAAATCACGGGATTGGAAAAAAAACCCGGATCCCGGGGTTTTTGAATTCCGGGATCCCGGGGCTTAAAGTCCTACTAGATATCTTCCAAAAATTCTAATTGCCTCTGTCCAAGTTAGCTGACACCGGACATCTTGAGGATGGGAGAAATGTCCGTTTTCTGACCCCACTCGCGATGGGGGGAAAGTTACAGAAGAAAATAAGAGAAAACAAATATCAAATTCCACGGTTTACCATACACATCTGACTCGAACCCTTTAAGGTTCAACACGTAAGAGAACTGACATAAAACGTATACAGTAGAAAAAAGGTAAATAATATACATTAAATGTAACACCAGATACACAATACTTTGGAAAAAAAATTTTCAAAATATAATTCAGAAAAAAATTAAATCCCGGGATTAGTTATTTTAATACCGGGATTTGAAAAATCCACCGGCATCCCGGGGCTGCAAACCCTACCCCCAATCAAAAGGGGCCCGTCATGTGTAAGTACAAAATGTTATCAATAGTCCCATTTACAAAGCTCACATTTCCAAAAGAGGCGCTTAAGGAATTTTGATACAGGGCCCTCTCAAGACTAACTACGAAAGGGATAGAGACACAGGGCCTTAAGATGGCTTAGGCCATAAGATTGATGCTTGAAAATTGGATAACCGTAGTTGTCACCGTAAGTGATGACTTAAACTTGAAGGTGCTCCGAAGTGCAGTAGCAACGGTTTATTGTGTCTGTTCAAGAACAAGATCTCGTCTGTACCTCTCTTCCAGTACAAAAGAAAACATCTTCAAAAATGGTGTCGCACTATGTTACATATTATTTACTTAAAGGTCCGCAGGTGGTACCTACTTTTGCTTAGGGATCCAAGACCTTTAGGAATCCTTAATTATGTTGCAAGACATTAGCTATTATTGCATTTTGGTTACTAAAAACCTCCCCCCCCCCAATCAATTTGGATGTTTTTTATAATATTAAATTATCTGTTGCTGTTATTAATGCCACCTATCTGACGGTGTCAGATCGAGGTCCACAAAACTCATTGCGGCAAAGGGCTAGGTGTACGCCTGTCGTTACAGGTGACAGTACAATTTTGCGGGAGAACACCCTAGAAATGGTCAGGGGGCCTTCCACCTATCTTCACCAACCTCACGAGAGGACTTCCTGCTCGATGGCTGGTTAGAGTATTCCCATACCACAAAGGCACTATACATTAACAAATACCCCTGCCCTCTATGGGATTCGAACCCAGGCCCGACGGCACAACAGTTAGCGTCACTATTCCGGATGGGTGGCTGTTTTAAGTGATCTAGTTTTCATTAATGCATTTCATACCCATTTAAACGTTTCATGTTTTTAAGTTATCGAATCCAAGGTTTGGCTATGGTAATTCGGCTGTAAGCTGTTTTGTGACCGGATATCTCCATAGTAACCTTGGGAGAGAGATTATTTACGTCGCACCATAAAGCTGTACGAGGACTATTGACACAATAGACCTCGTCATTTTGAAACCATGGTTAAGTGACAAGGATGACACATGAGCTGGCCGTACATTTCTTTCTGTCAACCCGTAAATCAGGTACTTATCAGCCAACTCGGTGTTTGAAAAACGTTCTATACTTCTCTGAGGGAGACGACAGCTCAAATGACTTCTGTAATGCTTAGCACCGAAAGAAGACGTTTCCGACCATAGGTTGCATGCAAATCTGAATCCTTACAATGCCCCCTACCTCCTCTTTGTTCCAATGAGCCTGGGACCCCTGCACAAGTTTAAAATCTTATGCTTGATAAAGCGGAAAATTGTTGAGTTTATTTTTAATTCACCCTTACTAAAAACAGTTATTTCAGCTAGTGATAAATAACATTAGTATCTGTAGCTGGAGGTATACTTGGTACTCTCGAGCCTTGGTCTTCTGTCTAAAGAGTTACTGTATTAGCATGATATTGATAACATAGACCATAAGTGAAATTTTAATACTTAAAAGTTAAAAAATGAAAAATGCCCATAATAAAATTGCTTAAAAATTAAAGTTATTGCATCAAAATTGTAAAATATCATTAAAAATTGAGTATTATACGAGGGCTGTTTTTTTTTAAGTAAAAAAAAAGGTCCGTTTATTTTTTAAAAAATAACAACAATATTTTGTTTTAAAAAAACCTTTATTTTAGGATTGTACATACTTTTGCCTATTTTTCTTCAAATTTGCCGAGTTTATTAATGCATTACTCATACCTTAGAACTAAGTTTTGAAAATTCTCTTCAAAGAAGTCTGCCGCCTGGTTGGACAGCCAAGAGTTCACGGCCGCTTTCACTTCTTTGTTGTCACTGAACCTCTTTCCACCAAGACTGTGTTTGAAGTACCGGAAAAGGTGGCAATTGTTAAAGGAGCAGGGTAGGGGCTGTATGATGCATGGTCCAAAATCTCCCAACCAAAAGATTCGATTACGTCCGAGAAGTGTGAGGCCTTGCATTATCGTGGAGGAGCAAAACACCTTTTGACAGTTTGCCACGCCGTTAAGAAATGAAAGCGGAAGTGAACTCTTGGCTGTCCAACCTGGCGGCAGACTTCTTTGAAGAGGATTTTAAAAAATTATTTCTAAGGTATAACAAGTGCATTAGTAAACTCGGCAACTATGCAAAAAAATAGGCAAAAGTATGTACAATCCTAAATTAAAGGTTTTTTGAAACAAAATATTCTTGTTATTTTTTTAAAAAACAAACGGACCTTACTTAAAAAACAGCCCTCGTACATCAAAGAATATTTGCTTTATATTTCAGAAAAAAGTTAACTAAAAACAGTTTTTTAAAAGGTACAAAACTTGTGTCGGGGAGAAGTTAAATGTCTTGAGCTTCTCTCAACCAATGGGAGCCGGAGAAGAGTTGGATACCTGACCATTGGGAAAACACCTTTTTAGGACTGTACTTTGACCCAAAAGTTCGAGTAAGAGACAAACTCCTTCTACCTAGGACGAGAGGCAGCATTCTCATTGGTTGTTGGGTTAAGTAAAGTGCTAAGGCCCCAGAGAAAATACCGAAGTTGTGTCGGTAAGGAACTGTATGACTCGAGGAGCCATCTGATTGCCAAGATGAACTTCAGAAACAATTAAGAAATGCATTTGAAAAAAGTTAATTTAAAAATAGTAAATGTGTGTGTGAGACATTTTAATTTAACAAAATGAAATCTAGGCCGGTGGGTATACTTCTCGATCTTTTGGATCGAGTAATCAGTTATCTACAATGGTATTCGAAACTTAAGCGACAATTTAAATTTTAAGCATATAGCCATGAAATTACAGAAAAGGAGTGTTTGAGATCAGTACTATGAACATGCACAGCTCACTAGAAAGATTATACGTATCCAAATACCAGGAACAAAACGTCATAGGTGGCGTGAATGTACTCAAAACGCGTGCGCTCAGCTCAAGACTACAATAAAAGGAAGAACGAAGGCGCAGGAATGAGCAATTCTCTGCAAGTGCAAATGAGTTCTTTCGTGAAATATTGATCAAAGAAATTCCCTGGACGACTTCACACGCGGAATAATTATCTGAAAGCCGGAGAAGGGGTGTAATTTGACCGGTGTAGCTGAAGATTTCGGAATCAACAAAAGTGTTATTTTGCGCGCGCTTGAAAGGCCTTCCAAACCATAGGTACAGCTGTTAGAAAGGTTGATGGGGGCCACCTTTTGAAAATAACAGCAGTGAGTGACCGATATATCGTCATGAAAAAGAAAAGAACCAGACACCAGTCGGCAAGCGCCATTTCTTAGCAACTGTGTACAGCAACAGGGCGACAATTGTCGCGGTTTACTGTGGTCCAAGACTTTCACAAAGGGGTTCTATTCTCCCGCCGTCTTGAACGCTGCATCCCTTTGAAAGTTAGCAATCGACGACACCGTTTAGAGTGGTGTATGGAGCACAAAAATTAGACATCTGATCAATGGAATCCTGTCCTCTTTACGAATGAGAGTCGTTTCAGTGTCACAAGTCGTTTCTCTCCAAATCAACGCAGTTGATTTGGAGAGAGGCCGCGACACAGTTTCATCCCAGTAACTTCACAGAAAGAAACCGTTACGGTGGTTCTGGAGTTTTCAACTAGGGAGACATTATGCTGAACAAGCGGACTGATCCCCACGCGTTTTCGACAGAGGTTCTGTAACTGGAGATCACAATATAAAGAGGTTATCCTTCCCCATGTGCGTCTGTTCCAAGGTACTATTGGACCAGACTTCATTTTTATGGATCGCAAACCACACCGGACTGCTAGTGTTCAGCAGCTACTGGAAAATGAAGATATTACTCGAGTGGATTGGCTATCGTTCTGACCTGATTTAAATCCCATAAAACTTGTGTGGGATGCTTTGGGGTGACCGGTCTTGGGCTTTGGGGGGTCTTGCGGCAAGATTACATCCTTCCGAGAACACCCAACTACTGAAACAGATGCTGATTGAGAAAGGGGTACTTATTTCACGAACTGTTGAACAATCTGGTGCTGAGTATGAAGAGATGGTGCGAAGCAACCATTGCAGAATGGGGAGAGCATATCCCATTTTTTCTTGGACTGACAATCATGTGTAACTAAGTTCAACAAAGCCTTTTTTTTTGTTTGATGCCATACTATATGCATTGTATTCATTTTTGCACAACTTTGCTTTAGTCATCGTTTAAGTATAAAATGCTGTCTCTGATATCTGAATTTCATGTCTCTCAGATAGATTCTTGCCGAGTTATGGCAAAAAAATACATGTTGCTTATGTTTTGCATACTAGTGTACATTATGAAAGAATTTTTCGACAGCTTCTACATGAATTATCTAACGGAATTTTGAATTTGATCACCAGTTCTGAGATCTTCATTTCTCACGTATCATTTGGCACAGAGAATTTGCCTTAAAGGACTTTATTCTGGGCTGTTTCTAATACACCGATATGAACTTTAACTGCGAAACCTCAAATTGGGCAGACATAGGCTATAATGGGTACATTAGTATCTAAACTAATTGTTTCAATACCATAAGAAATACTCACCGAAGAGGTTCCTGGCGGCCTGCTGGACACTGAAGGGTATAGCGGCCGTCTGCCTGTCCGTCTCATAGATCTGCATGAAGACGACGTAGAGGATGCCGGACATCCGTCCCAGTCCAACCACGATGAAATTGATGAGGAAGTTGGCCATGGCCACCAGCCACGATATCAGAGAATCTGGACCACTCGCCCATCGTTCACGGAATGGCTTGCGCTTGACGCTGAAACAATAACATTCATTTGAAGAATCTGATCACATGAACATTTTTTAAATGGAACTTTGCTTACATTTCAAATACAGAATAAACTGCATGGTCTCTGCACCCTAGTGGTCAGTCATGGACTCGGGACTGGAGAAATTAATGGAGCTATTTTAAATGAATTTCCTAAAGGTGGGAGTTGTCAAGGCTTTCTGATTTCATCGTTACTGGTCAGGGGCGTATCTACCGCCGTCAAACTACAGGGGCCCAACATGTTAAAGTAAATAATAGTAAGGGTCCCCAAAGAATTTTGATACATGCCTATTCAGGACTAGCTACGCCAATGTTACTGATGTACCTTTTCTAATGGCCATTCTGAAGTTTCTTGTTCATTAATATACGACATAGCATATTCCCAAACTGCATATTTCAAGGGGATAGCTTACTGGCTTACTCGGGAGGACTGAACTCATCCAAATAGTTTCAAGCTGCGAACCAACCCTCCTAGAAGATAATTTATTGATAGACCAAACGAAATACAAATACAAAATGGTCCCGAATGAGGGACCCTCCTTAAAACTCTTGAGAATAGGGGGAAGAATATACAATATAGTAAGGGAAAAGTACTTTACAAAAATGACCTTATCACCAGGTGCCGAAAAGTGATTGACAGTAAAATAACAATGTAAATATTTTTTAAAAATAACACACACACAGAGATGCTGCCTCACTAATGAAACTTTAAAGCTCTAGGTAAAGTATACAAAGGAATACCGCTCCTAAGAAGAAATAAAAGAAAACAAGAGGGGGGGGGATACAAGATTAAAAAAATAAAGGTCCATATTTTTTTTTCTTTATATTTTTGAAAAAAGGGGAAGAAAGGCAGTGACCACGTAGCAACAGAGTGTAAACACTCGCAAAGGAAAGAGTCACAGGGACGCACTCTAGGCAAACAGCATAGAAGCGCCCTATCGAAATGTATCAATTAGGAGTAGCAGGAGAAGAAAAATCGCGAACGAAAACAAAGCATTACCAAAAAAGCACAGCCCCCCCCCCTCCTTCTCCATTTTATTTGCACCCCAAATCAAAGGAAGTAAACTTGGAAAAAAATACGAGCCATAAAATGAGGGGGGGGGGAGAGAAACCCTCCAAATAGTAGATGGAAAAGGAGAAAATTGGAGAATATGCGAGACGCCAGCGTATATCCTTAACACCTCCTAGAGGACCTCCAACTAGGGATTGCAATACCAGTATTTTGAGCCATTTGCACAATTTTGTAATTCCGGTATTCACAAGTTTAAACACCGGTTTTTCGGTATTTACTAGCAATTTTTAAATTATTTCCACTATATGTTCAGGGATCGCCATCCTAGCAAAATAGTATAAGTTTTTGTTTTTATGTCTCTCTAACGGTCGAAATTATATAATTTATTGTGAATATAAAGTTGCATCGTACAATCAAGAGAATTGATAAAATATGTGAATTATCGAATGAGGCGGGCCTAAAAACTATTATATTACAACTCAGAGCGATACTGCATACGTGCAGGATTCGTAGTTTGATATTCGTATCTGTGAAAACAAGGTTGTAGTTGGGAAGAAAGTGCATAACATTTCGATATTTTTTTTAAATTGGGAAGTTTGTTATTCACATTGTATTTGCATATCATCATGATTTTAAAAATGAAAATGAGAAAGAAGAAAAGAGACTAACCAATTCAAATTTGATCAAGTTTATAGTAAATTTTTTTACCCACAAACCTTATGCACATTCAGAAGAATTTGGTACAGTTATCGAAGATGATGATGACACTAATGTCGATAGTGAAAAGTGATTGTTTCTTGAACAAAAACTAGAATCAGCATAAGTAAACAAATTTCAACAAACCAAAATACAATACAGAAATCAGCTATATCCAAAACCATCCGATGAGAAATTTAAAGGTAAATACTTGGAAAAAGTACATTGCGTATTGCTAACAATACTACCAACTAGCGTAGATACCGAAAGAGCGTTTTCGACAGATGGTAATTTGTGCACATAATTACGTTCCAGGCTTAATGACAATACAATTAATATATTTTATTTTTTAAGATCACATTTCAAAAATCTGTAATTGTACCTGACTGAATAGTGATATTTACACTTTTTTTGTGATTTAAATAAATAAGACGTTCCTTTACTTTTTGGGATTCTTTATATGCTGTTATAATTTAAAAATTACAAGTTAATTTTTTTGTTATATTTACCCTCTTTACAAAACTGGCAAATAAAACAAAGAAATACCTGCATTTTCTTCCTTTTCTTAAAATTTCTACTACCGGTATTAAGATTTAAAAAATACCGAATACCGGTATTGAACTTTTGGTCCGATATTGCAATCCCTACCTCCAACCCTGTAAGAGGTGTTGATATCACCCAAATCAAAGAGATTATCTACTTAGGCAGGGCTCGCAGTGCTGATTTATACATTGGGCGCTTGGGGTGGAAGCCCAGGGGCCCGGATAAGCTGGACTTAACCAGATTTTCTGGTTATAAACATTGATCCTCCAGTGCCAAGGTGCCCTGTAGATCTTCTGCACCCAGGGGCCAAAATGAGCTTAAATCGGCACTGAGGGCTCGGCAAACTTTTGAGATACAAGATCTAATTTGATAGTAAAACAAGACAAACTATCAAAGAACCTGACCATCAAAGATTCTAAACTATTTATTCGCATATGCTTGCACTGAAGGGGTAGAGGGTTCTGGTAGCGGTCATGGTCAGCGTTCTCGTACTACTCAAATCAATATTTTATTATATTTGAAAACAATTTCATCCAAAGTAATATTTTTTTTCCCCAAAAAGTAGGAGCTACGGTGGATATTTTCTTATTTCTGTGGCTCAGCGCAATAGCAACTATGAAAATTTCATAATGTTGTGAATTTAAATTTCCAGCTTTTTGAAAGAGATAGTCTGTACCAATAATACCGCAAGTGCTTTATTGTATAATTTTATTTTCACATTAATAATCAAAATTGATTTTGGTTGCCCTTGCATACAAAGGTTTCAGCACCTTTTTTTTTTTATTGTCAAATTCCTTGTTGAGGCTTTAAGTGTATCCTTGTCCATAATTCCGAGTTTCATACTCCTGTATGAAAATGAGTAAACATAACTAGAAATCACTTTAAGGTCCTATGGCGGCATTTTTACCAATAAATTAAACTTTTACTGCTCCAGAAATTATTACAAGCTTTGTTTTTATGGAAATAATTTAACGTAAAAAATAACAATCTTAAATACCGTAAAATACGGCATATAACGCGCAACTATACTTTCAAGTTACGTACATTTTTTAATTTATAGGTATATTCGCCGTATAAACGGGCACTCTTTTTTATTAACACCCTTTTATAAGTTTCACTTGTATGTAATGGAATCTTTGAACTAAATTTTCCCCACTTAAAAAAGTCAGAATAATTCGAAATTTCCTTCACTTGTCCAGGACCGATGACAATATAATAATTTAATAATTTTGTTCCATTGTCCTGATCAGGATCATCAGGATTAACGATTTCCCATTTTCAGATCTCATCCCGCACCCGGCGACTAATTTCAGATCCCATTTCCAGATTTGGTGACTAAAAGGTTAAGTTACAACTTAGTTCGATTAACCATAAATAGGTGTCTTTTAGTTTTTTTAAACTATAATTTAAAATTTACGAAAGAACCTGAAATGTATTTGTGCAGCGTTCTTATGTTTTGAAGTCATTTATTTGAAGTATTATCCCAGGCGTTTGAAAAAAAAAATAGTATACTTCTTGAACTGCAACCCTATAAGTTTATTAGGTATGTCGTTTCCTTGAAATAAACAGTATTTCGATGTAATTAGAAGTCTAATTTTATCTCTCTCTCTATATATATATGTATATACATACTAGACGTTAGCCACTCGCTTTGCTAAGCATTTCATGATGCTATATATATATAACATAAATTATTGATATCTTAATCCTAGCATTAAGAATTCGATTGTATTGACAAATATACTTATACCTGTAACTCTCGCCTCTTGATAAAAAAAAAAGGAAAGAACCTCTAATTTGTATTTTTCTAATAATCTCTAAAATTGAAGTATAGAATGATGTTTGCACTTCCGTAACCCTATAATCAAGAGAATTTCCACAAAACCAATTTTCGGTGGATCTCTAAAGTGCGTGTTCAAAGTGCGCGTTGTACGCAAGATTTTAGGGAAACTATCTTAACCCCCTAAATACGTGATTTTTTTTTTTTTGAGTTCTAAAAAATTGCTTTTTATAGGAATGTAATCATAGGTTAAGTAAAAGCAAATAAAAAAAAGTCCAGGTAATAATATTGAGTATTTATTTGGAAAAAAAACTGTTTGTAGACATTTGGCAACGTACAGTATTTCCCGAGAATCTGGCATGCATCCAATACATTTTCAAATGCAACATCAAACATTGATAGTTTACCAAACAGCAGATGAGAAGTAATTTTTTTTTTCAATTAGTGAATCACTCCCTTTATAGGAAACTCGATAATACCTCTCCAAGTAACACACTGAACTTCAGCACCCACCACATTCAAATGAGGGAAAAAATCTTATTCGCCAATTGTTGTCAATGGTTCTCGACGTGTGTTCGGAAACTCACACAGGTTTTTAAATAAAATTAAGAGGAACTATATATATAGAATGAGACATTTGGCAACAATGTGCATTTTAGGGTTAAGCCTGTTAAATATTTAAATGTATATGTGAATGCAGGTAATTTTTTGTCACAAAAATTTTTAAAGGAAAACAATTTTTAGTAGGTATAATTTTTTTTTAAATTTCATATAGGGGAAAGATTAAACAGTCACAATTTGCCACCCCTGTACAAGAGCAAGTTCATTCGCAGTAGGGGAGGGGGTTTCCTTCTTTATCTCTCGCCCAACCACTACCCACCTAGACGTAATTTTAAAAAAGAAAACAGATTGTATCCATTGTTCCGTTTTCAGTTGAGATTTCCTCTTATAATTACTTCCTCAAAATGCACTCGGATCGATAATCTTTCTCAGAATAAATATTTTTTCGAACATGACCATGGAACACGTAATTCAAAATCTGTTATTTTTATTTTATTCGGTCCTTTGTTGTTCTTAAGGCAGGTGTGTGAGTTCTATCGACTAGAAGTCTCATTAAAAAGTGAGGAAAACCCACGAATGTTAAGCTAACATTGAGGAAAGTACTAATTGGATTATTAGGTTTTGCGGTTAAATAATTTGGTACTTAGTATCGCAACAATGCCAACGTAAAAGATAACTCGCAAAGTTGGTAATGCCGATTTTGCATGAGTCGTACGGGATAATTTGGCAACCAGTGCTTTGTTTCATATAATGTCGCCAATATGGTTGCGATGTAATACGTGAGTATTAAAAATTTCAACTTATGAGGAAAAGTTAATACTTTGAGGTAAATCATCATGATGAATTTCCCACAGGTGTATCGATTTGAAAGTTAAATTTTGTTGAACGCTAAATTATGAACTATAAATACAGGGAGGAGTTAATTTGATATCGGGGGGCTACACGCCAAGCACGGTTGTTGTCGATTTACATGGAATCCAAGATGGCGGCCTAGCGACAACAAATCGTCAAGAAAATAATTTTAAGGAAGTGTTTTGAAATATATTTCAGATAAAAAATACAGGAATAGGTTAAAAATAACCAATATCAATCAATAATGAATATCAATATAATATTTTTAAAATTATATATAATAATTTTTTGAGTAATATAAACTGCTGGCCACCGTAAATGCAACACCAAGAAAGACAAGAGATAGCACAACAAAATTTATTTTGTAGATAACATGTTGACCAAGTATCAAATGATTACATTTATAGAATTCTGTGAAGTGTGGTTCCTGCGAGAATCAGTAGCCAGAGTAGCTGCCATTGTTGGCGATCACCGCTGCCACACGCCTCGGTATTGATTCAAAGTGACTTTGGATGGGTTCTTGGGGTACAGCAGACCAAGCAGCTTCCACGCGTTGCCAAAGTTGATCTGGTGTGGCAGCTGGGGTGTAATCTGGGTCAATTGTTGAGCAACCATGGACCACATGTTTTCGATCGGCGAAAGATCCGGAGAGCGTGCTGGCCAGGGAAGCAATGCAATCTGGTGATTGAAGAATAACCTTTGGACAATGCGTACCACGTGTAGTCGCGCATTATCCTGTTAAAATATGGCTGTGGCCAAGCCCTGAAGGTAAGGAAGGACAACTGGCTCCAACACCTCGGAGATGTAGCGCTAAATATTTAAAGTACCGGCAATGCGTACTAGAGGAGTGCGAGCGTGATATCCAATACCGCCCCATACCATAATACCCGGTGCAGGACCAGTGTGGCGGGGCATAACGCAGCTGTTCAGCATCCTCTCTCCACGGTGTCTCCAGATTCGAATCCGACCATCGTGGTGTTGCAGACAGATGTGTGACTCATCAATAAAGACAACTTCATTCCATTCTGCCGCCCACATCCTTCTTTCATTGCACCATTGGCGGTGGAGACGTCTGTGATTCTGCGTCAAGGGTAGACCAAGCAATGGACGTCTTGCGGACAGACCACTCTGCTGTAAACGGCGTCGAATGGTACGCGCAGACACTGAATGATGCGTTACAGACTCAATGCGCTGTGCTATGTGACTGAGCGATGTGACTGAGCGATCCGTCACTGCCATGCGCACAATTTGTCTGTCCTCACGTGAAGTGGTGCACTGAGGTGGATGTGATCTACCACGTCGGTTCGTCGTACCCTCCTGCATTCAACGATCACATATCCGCATTACAGTTGTTTGGTTTCGTCCAACATGACTACCTATTTCCCTGAAAGATAATCCACAATCTCGGTAGGCCACTCTCTATACTTCCTCTGTCGAACTCGGATACTGGATCAAAAGCTGATCGCTGTTTTCTACAAAACATAACTGATCGTTTTTTTTTTTTTTTTTGAAAAAAACCACAATAAAAACACAATTGCCGAACTTGAAATCGTCTAAATCTCCAAGCCTTAAATAGCGCTTTGAGGTGGCGCCACAGGCGTGCGTGATGTTTATCTCCGCTGAAATTCTAATCATTTGCATATCTCACCTCCGCTAATGCATGTTGTAAATTTCATGTTATTTGCGTGCTTCCTTCAGGGTATTGCATTTACGGTGGCCAGCAGTGTATTATCATATAGTATAATTTAATAGTAATTATGATATGACAATATTCATATAATTTTATATAATAATAATAATTATAAATAACATAATAAATCTAAATAAATATAACATTTGTAATATTTATAAATTAGTAAAATAAAAAATTATTATTATAAATAAAAAGTATAAAGAAACAATTGTTATATATTATTATTATATTATCAATAAAATAATTACATAATATGTATTAAAATTAATAATTGATATCAATATAAGTGCTAATAACTTGCAATATTCCAAAAACTGGGAGTTCCTTCAATGAATTTCATCGAACACGGAACGTTCACAAACACGCATTATTAAAAAGTAAAATAAAGTAGAAAGGTTCGATTTACAGCAATAATTAAAATAACAGCACTCATTCTTTTAAAAAAATATCCTTGTATTCACCAATGATTTAGTAGAACTATCCATATTCGAAAATAGCACAAAATATAACAGAAGACTGAAATAGAAACTTGAACAAATGTAATGGAAATGGATAAATTTTTAAAGAAATCGAATTAAAATCATCTGGAACTAATTGGGTTATCACGGGAAAACAACAAATAAAAATAAACTCTAAAAAACATTATCCCCATTATCACAGGATAAAAATATCAAGGTAACCATATTGTAATGTTATCACCCATCTTGGCGAACATAAACAACAACTTGGCACGTAGCCCTCCGATATCAAATTAGCACCTACAGGGTTATTTCATTATTCCCTATAGGTTTTCGAGTGAGGGAGTGAGTGAATATTAATGTCCCACTCTTCAGCTACACGAGGGCTACACGTAATGTTGAACCATGGTCAAGTGACGCGGACGACACCTGAGCTGGCACCCCCCTCTCCTAACTACCACACCACACCAACGGAAAGACGTTTGAGCTCTCGACTGATTTAACGTGCATCGCTTCCCTACACGGCGGGTCTTCAGTGGTACTGGGATCGAACTCATGACATGGCTAGCCACGATGCGATGCCTAGACCACTTGGCTACCGCGGCCACTACAGGTTTTCGAAGCGTTATAGTAAAAAACTAAGACGAATACAGCAAAAAGAACTTTTAAAAGAATAGAGAAACAATTCAAGTTTTATTTATGTACCTTATATGTGTGTGTGTGTTCTACATGGTCAACCTTGGTTACACTTGTCTCCGAAAGTTTGCGTACTGGAAATCATCTTAGTACGTGTTTATGCTATAATTACTATTAAAATCTCGCTTCAGAAGATCAACATACCTGTCAGGGATTCTTCAAAATTTCCATATTCAAATAACAGCAACAATATTCACCTTAACATGAAAAAACAAGAATGATCTCCAAATAATCACCTACCCCCCTCGCCAAAACTCTGTGTATACTTAAAAAAACATTGTAAAATAATTGCACTAAATTGTGTTTTTAAGTAATTATTTTACGATCCATTCAAAATTTGAGATTTGAAAGCTTGTATGATTCCATGGCAGATAACAGAAAAGAGATATCGATATATTATTGAAAGAAAAATCACCATAGATCTTCAGAAAAGGGGGAAATTTTTAAAGAAATTGCTGAAAATGTTAAAGGGGACATTCATTGATTCAAAAAGTATTCATAAACTACAAATCAACTAAAATTTTAAAGTCCAAGCCAAGATCCGGCTGTCCGTCTGCAGTGTCACCTCGAGAATCTTGCTTTGTAATAAGATAAAAATAAAAATAAATCCAGGACTATGAGCTTCACAAATATGGATATTTCTAATAATTCTGTACCAGTGAATATACTACTAGCAATCAAAAATGCCAAAGAAAGCAGACGATAATATACAAGGCTTTTTTAACAACTATTCCTCTCAATTTCTTTTAGTTTATTTTTATTTTTCGCAATTAACTAGCACAATTTTAAAAAGTAAATAAAATAAGACTACAGCATTTCTTTGTAGCCACAAAGTAACATTAGAAATCGTAAACATTAAAAATTATCTGAAGCTCTTTTATCACTTCTAAATTATTTCCGGTGTGGTATTTCCACTCTTTCAATGTGACGCCATTTCAATTCAGAGTATTTTAAAAGTCATCCGGTTCGTTTTCACTTTCTAAAAGGTCAGATTACAACGATCGAGCGACAGTGAGTGCCTTCTTGAGGTTCCCTGTCTACCGCCCATTTTAAATAATTCGCAAGAAGAATGTTTATTTTTTTTGGACACAATTTTCCTCCTCAAACCTAGACCTCTGTTACCGCTAAAGTGCAGAAATCAGATAATCTGCATATTTACTACGGTGATCCGTTAAAGAGTCGAAAATCGCTTCCTTTCTCAAATTACCCTAATTAATCTGCGAATTACTTGCACACACATTACCTACCAGACACTCGTTAATCTGCACATTAAATACTACGTACTCGTTAAAGTGAAAAGATCTTTGGTAGAAAAACAGCCATGTACGCTTAAGTTGAATATTGTTTATTTATTTTTCGATATCTAAAGAATTTAGTTGATATAATCGAACAATCAACAAACATTGGTGATAAAAGCAATCAATTGAAAAACTAATACAAAAAATCAAATGATTTAAATAATATTGCAATTAAGGAAATGAATTTGCGAAAAGCATATGATAAAACTATGCTTAGCTATTAGTGCTATCTAAAGATTGGTGGTAGTCGCCCATCCGGTATAGTGGTTAGCGACACTGACTGCTGTGCCGTAGGGCCTGGGTTCGAATCCCGGAGAAGACATGGATGTTTGTAAATGTATAGTGCCTTCGCGGCATGGGGGTACTCTAAATAGCCGTCGAGCCGCAAGTCCTCTCGTGTGGTTGGTGGAAGGGGAAGAGAGGTGGGAAACCCCTGACCACTCTCAGGGTGTTCTGCCTCAAAATTGGAGTGGAACCGAGCCAAATCTTGCTGTCACCTGATGGTGCTCAAAGCTACGGCTAACGTACAATATAGCCCGATGCCATGATGAACTTCGTGGGCCTTGATCTGACTACGTCAGACAAGTGGCAATAGCATCAACAAGATTGGTGGTATTTTGAATTGCATAACAATTGATTTTTGCGACAGGCACACTTATTCCTGAAAAATGTAGATTTGCAGTCACATTTTTTTGAATCCCTGCTTTGTACCAAAAAACAAACTTTTGAACTTTAACTATACGAAAACCGCTAATGTGTAGGTTAACCTAGTTAAAATGCGGAAAAATCTTGATTCCTCATAGTAACGGACTAATCAGTTAATCTGAGGATTATCTAGGTAATCTGTACAATAACAGCTTTAGAGCTTTAACGGTAAAATATCGATTTGAATACAATAAAGTGTGCGTGCAAGAGCAGAAAAATAATAAAGATTTCTCGAGGCTTACGTATTTTCTAATCTATTACTGAAAATATTTCCTAAAGATTAAAAAATTTACAAATGAATCATTCAAAAATCGACACCAAAATATCTTTTGGAATCCGAAAAAAATCTATATATATAATTCCAGAAAGAAAAAAAAACGCCTTCCTTTTCTCAAATTTATTTTTAAAAAAAAAAAAAAAATTTAACGTAATAAAGTAACAAATAATAAAAAAAAAACAGTAAATAATTTCAATCACAGAACCAAAGTCAAAAATCAAGGTAGCCATATTATAAAGTTATCGCCCAACTTGGCACGTAGCACTCCGATATCAAATTTGTACCAAAAATACGCATAAAATTGTTTTAAGAATATTTTTAAAAGAAAAGATTATTTAAATCCAATTCTTTGGCAAAAAATGGAGTAAAAGAATAATATATTCTGGAAACATTCTCATTTCATGGAAAATTCTTCTAAGATTTCGCCTACATGTAGCTAAGCATTATATACGAGGGTTGCACATTGATTTTTGAAATTTATAATTTTATTATATCAGAGTAGAAAAATTTTAACAAAAAACACTGAAAATAATGTGAATTTTTCAAAACTTTTAGTTCAAACCTGATATCGAAGCCTTGCTCTATATATAAGCAAAATACTATTATTGTTATAGTCTTTTTCGTAAAAGAAGAATGTTTGAAAATATGTCATTCCATATTTTGCCAAAAAATTGCTTTTAAATGCAGATTTCAATGATTATGTTACATTTGATGTATTACAATCTATCTGTGCAACTGAGGTTCAGGAAATTGTTGATTTGTCGGAATCGATGAATAGTGGTTCTGATGCAGAAATTAATAATGAAACTCTTATAAAAACTGCAATAATTTCTAATGTTTTACATTGTTTGGAAACTTTGAAAACATACCTCATGCAGCAAGGATGTAAAATACGCAGTATTTCTTCCCTGCATAAATTCAAAAAAAGATCTCTTTCGAGTCAGGAAGCAAAAAGATTGTCAAAAATCTGTTATTCAGTATTTTAAAATTCCCAATTAACAAGGGTGTAGCAATTCACTAATAGCATTTTTAACTTTTGAATAAAAAGGAAATAATTTCTAACAATGGTTATTTTTTGTGTAGTTGCTTATTATAGAATTTCCGAAAGATAAGAGCAGAAAATTTGTATTTTATTTAGACCCCGATATAACGAAAAACCCCAAATTCACGAACAAAATGTTCGGTCCCGATGAATTCGTTAAATCGGGGTCCAACTGTAATTTTTTCTTGCATGATAATATTCTAAAAACAATTTTATGTGTATATTTTAATTCAACTGACACTGGATATGGAACTAGTTTGATATCACGGGGCACGGCGCCAAACACTGTTTGGCGCGATAAAGAATCACGCCAAGCAGCGCATGTCGTTGGAATGAAATCCAAGATGGCGACCTAGCGGTAAGATTCGTCAGGAAAATAATTTTAAAGAACTGTTTTGATATTCGTTAAAATCGATTTCAAATGAAGAATTCAGGAAAAGATTGAGACTAACCAAGATCAATAAATAATGAATATCAATATAAAAAAACCATATAATATAATTTAATAGTTTTTTTAAAAAAGAATAATCATCATATTGTAATATAATAAGAATCGTACATACATAAGAATGCTCATTTAACATAATAAATAAATAACAAAATAATAATTTTCAATAAATAACATTAATAAAAAATAAATAACATAATACTTAGAAATAAATAACATAATAATAATTAGAAATAAATAACACGTTATATGATTATTACATATAGTAATAATTGTATTTTTATATTATATTATTAATAAAATAATTACATAATATTTATGAATAGCAATTAAAAAGTACTGAAAACTTGCTATGTTCCAAAAACTGCAAGTTTCTTCAACGAATTTCATCGAACAAGAAGAGTTGGAAAAAAAAATTTTTTAAATAAAATGAATTGTAAATAAACAATTTAGAGCAATAATTAAAAATGCAACACTCATTCTTTAAAAAAAAATATCCAAGTTCTCATCAATGATATTAGAAATATCCATTTTCGAAAATAGCATTAAATAAAACAGAAGACAGAAATATAGTTTGATTCAGAATTACAAAGAAAATGGTTAAATTGTAAAAGAAATCGAATTAAAATCGTCTGAAATTAACAGGATTACCCCGCGAGAACAGAACCAATAAAAATTATTTCTAACATACGTTATCTCCATGGCAACCACATCGCCAGACGATAAAAGTATCAAGGTAACCATATTGTAATGTTATCGCCCATCTTGACGAACGTAAACAACAACTTGGCGCCTGCCCCGTGATATCAAACTAGCAGGAAAAATTGTTTATGGGAATACGGTAGACTAAGGTTTGAAGAGAAAAATAGAAATTTTATAGGATTGGCGAATTCAAAACATCAGACTAAAATCCTCAATCGGTATCAGGGAACCGGATCCTTATTGAGATAATAAAATAACTGGTAAGGCAAAATTATAGGGAATATTTCACACACAGAAAATCTCTAAATATTCTTACCTACTTTTGAGTCACATTGATGGAGAAGACTGTAAATAAAAAACTTCAAAAAATGATGCAATATTTAACTTTTTCTTTTGAAAATCACTGAATATCAATCTTGAATTTGTAGTTTAATTTAAATAAATTTATTGTTTATTTTTGTTTAGAAGGGCGGACAGGAGGAGTGTATCATTTTAATTCCTTTCATTCACAGTTGTTCATTTATAATTACTTTCAGATTATTTCCAAGAACGTTTTCCCTGGCCACGGTGGCATAATGGTCAAGGTCACGGCCCCGTGGCCGGTGTGCCATGAAATTGAGCAGTGGCTTAAAGGAGAATAATAGAGCCCTCTGCAAAGTCAGGTTTTGGGCTCCAAGCCGGATCTTACTAGGGATTTCAAAACCTAACCTTTGGGGCCTATAGAATCCTACCCTTCCCCCCCCCCATCCCCGCGATGCGGGGGTGTACGTTACGTCACTGAGTTCGAGCTAAGTGCCGCTAAAGATAGGCCATGTAGTGGAGCTGGTGTACGCTAAATCTGTCGGGCTCAAACGTCCTTCCGTTGGTGTGGTGGTATGGAAGTTAGGAGAGAGTGGTGCCAGCTCAGGTGTCGTCCTCGTCATTTGGCCATGACGAGGTCCGTCGCCATAAACCTTCGAGTAACTGAATAGGGTGACGTGAATATTCACTCACCCAAGAATGTTTTCCGAATCAATAGTGAGACTGGGGTAGCCTAGTGGTTATGGTCACGTACTCGAGGCTGGAGTGTCGCGGATTCGAGTCCTGAGTGGAGTATACAGATCTCTCTTATGGGGGGGGGCTTTACATTCTTAAAAACACGTAGATGAAAGCACTGAGGGGCAGTGGCGCAACGTTCACCACTTTCTCACACGAAACTACGTGACCGTTTATACGTCATTAGTTCCCTAACAGGAAATCAATCCTTTGGTGGAGACTGCCACCAGGTCTTTAAAAGATTTATGATTCGAACATGTTTCTCTCATCAGAAATAGTGTCGACCTTGAATCGAGGCCTGAGAGGCAAAATGAGAATCTATTCCGATGAATTAACCCCTTGTCATTAATGACTGATTGAGTGAGAGTAATATTAATGTCGACTGAAAGGTGACATGCGAACTACTAGCGACGGACCTAGTCATTCTGAAACATAATCAAGTGACGAGGACGACACCTGAGTTGGCACCTCTCCTACTTCCCCACCACACCAACAGGAGGGAATTTGAACCTCGACATATTTAACGTACATCGCCTCTCTCTACATGGCGGCATCAGAACTCTAACCCGCCTTGTTCCGGCCACGAGTTCGTGATCAAAGACACTAGACTACCGCGGCCACGACGTGACAGATAAGGATTATTATTTTTTGTAGTTGTTTGGATTTCAATTATTATTTTTTTTTATCAATGTATTTGTCTTTTCTATTATGTAAATAAAATAGGTGCCTTTTAGATTATTTCTAAGAACTTTTTTCCCCGTCTTTTCTGCCAAAATTACCCTCTGAAAAAAATAAAATCATAGCAAGACTTTCAGGAACACAACAGAAATCGCAAAGTTTTATACTCACTGCTTGGGGGATGCTGGTCTCGAATCTGAGGACAGAAGATAGCTCCGTTCCGATTCCCGGAGTCCTGGCGACATTCTGCTTCGAGATCTCACTTGCCAGCCATACGAACTGCTATGACCTAGACTGTAAGAGAGAAAAAAAATTTGAATGGATAGTTATGAAAAAAACGAGACAATCAAATAAGTGTTATTTGTGCTTGAACAATTTCCTCGTGTTATGTGTACGGGAAGACGAAATCTCTTTCTCAGAAAAATTCTAAATTAAGTATTTAAAATT